>JASVEL010006153.1:0-225855 GCA_032618575.1 Nicotiana noctiflora | reverse complement strand
GGTTTCTGAAGAAGAAGCAGAAGAATTTTTGAAAAAGATAAAAGCTCAAGACTATTCGATAGTATAGCAACTGAGAAAGACATATGCACAAATTTCTTTGCTTTCATGTTTAATCCATTCAGAAGAACACAGGAAGGCGTTGTTAAAGATTCTGAATGAAGCACATGTCCCCGAGAAAATCTCAGTTTGCCATTTTGAAAATATCACCAACAAAATTTTTGAGACGAACAAGATAACATTCTCGGATAATGAATTTCCAGTTGAAGGGACGGAGCACAACAAAGCACTTTATCTCACCGTCAAAAGTGAAGAATCTGGTTACTCGGGTCTTAATAGTTAACGGGTCAAGTGCAAACATTTGTCTACTCTCAACTCTGGGAAAACTGAAGATTAATCCTGATAGAATCCGTCGAAATAGTGTGAGTGTTCGAGGGTTTGACGGAGTGAGCAAAAATACTTTGGGAGACATTATGCTGGAAGTCACCATTGGACCGGTGGACTTTACCATGGAATTCCAGGTGTTGGATGTCACTATTTCTTATAACCTATTACTGGGACGGCCATGGATCCATGCGACCAAAGCCGAACCATCTTCCCTGCACCAAATGGTAAAATTCAAATGGGAACAGCATGAAATTACAGTACGTGGAGATAAAGATGCTTGTAACACCATAATGCCTTTTGGAGAAATCAAAGGGGACAAGGGCCCATGGGTGTATCAAGTGACGGATGCTATGGTAGTTAACAAGATATCCGAAGTAATGGTAGCTAAAGAGATGATCAGAAATGGGTCACACCGGGAAAAGGTTTGGGGATAGCCTTACAGGGAATAACACAGCCTGTCCATCTACCGGGAAATAATAATACCTTTGTCTTGGGCTTTAAACCTACTTATACTGACATCCAAAGATCCAAAAGAACGAAGAAGAAAAGTTGGACCCTCCCAAAACCAATCCCAAAATTATCCGACACCTTCACTAGGCCTGGTACACAAAGACGTTTGACAACTGCTGCGTCAAGGTATGCTGAGATAAGGCCAGATCCGGAGCTTCTCGCAATGTTTGAAATGCTGTTCGGGGATGTAAACATGTTGGAAATGGGTGAGGGGACTAGTAGGATGGATGTCCAGTTTGTGGGACCCAGCGCTGCACTTAATAATTAGGAAGCTACTCCTCTTCCGATCAGGATGGAGTTGTGGTAGTTAGCTTTCGAAAATATCTCATCTTTCCCAAAAGCAGTTTTTATTTTTGTAATCCCTACACCCCTCTGAAATCAAATATATTCAACCTCTGTTATCTTTTTGAAAAATATCAATGAAATGTTATTTCTTCTTCTTTCTTCATTTTTGCCTTATTTTTATTTTTTCTTCTTTTTGTACAGTTCAATATTCACTGATTCTGATGATATGTCATGCATGAAGGATTCCCGGCCCAGTCTTGACAATCGAATAATTATACAAGAGATTGAAAATGAGAGTGAAATAGAATATGAAGATGAGGAAATACTGAAGGAAATTAGTAAAGACTTGAATCAATATGAGGAAAAACCCAAACCGAACTTAAATGAGACAGAAGCTATTAATCTGGGGAGTGAGGATACTGTTCGGGGAACAAAAATTAGTGTACACCTAGAAGCTTCCCTCAGAGAAGGGCTAATAAAGTTATTACATGAATACAAGGATATCTTTTCTTGGTCCTATGATGACATGCCCGGACTCAACACTAATCTTGTGGTACACTAGTTGCCTATTTATCCACAATGTCGGCCAGTTAAACAGAAGTCGAGAAAGTTCAAAACGGACATCAGCGTGAAAATAAAAAAGAATGGGTGAATAAGCAGTTCGAGGTGAAGGTCATACGAGTTACTAAGTACCCCACCTGGTTAGCAAATGTTGTGCCAGTTCCAAAGAAAGACGGAAAAATCAGAGTGTGTGTTGATTACAGAGACCTCAACAATGCTAGTCCAAAAGATGACTTTCCATTGCCAAATATCCATATATTGATCGAAAATTGCGCCAAGCATGAAATTGGCTCTTTTGTAGATTGTTATGTTAGTTATCATCAGATCCTAATGGACGAAGAAGATGCAGAGAAAACAGCTTTTATCATGCCTTGGGGAACATACTGCTATAGAGTGATGCCGTTTGGGCTAAAGAATTCTGGAGCTACTTATATGAGGGCAATGACCACAATGTTTCATGATGTGATGCATCGAGAAATCGAAGTGTACGTGGACGATGTCATCATAAAGTCCAAGAAGCAACATGATCATGTCAAAGACTTTAAGAAGTTTTTCCAAAGACTCCGAAGATATAATCTTAAGCTCAATCCAGCAAAATGTGCTTTTGGAGTACCTTCAGTGAAGCTATTGGGATTTATAGTAAGTCGGCGAGGCATTGAACTAGATCCATCAAAGATAAAAGCAATAAGGAAGTAATGAGCTTACTAGGCAGGCTAAACTATATTAGCCGGTTCATCGCTCAGATGACATCGACATGCGAGCCTATTTTGAAATTATTGAAGAAAGATGCAGCAGTGAAGTGGACCGATGAATGTCAAGAAGCCTTCGATAAGATTAAGGAATATTTGGCAAATCCTCCAGTGTTAGTTCCTCCAGAGCCGGAAAGACCTTTGATATTATATTTGACAGTGCTAGACAACTCCTTTGGTTGTGTACTGGGTAGCATGATGAAACTGGCAAGAAAGAGCAAGCTATATATTACCATAGTAAGAAATTCACTTACGAGGTAAAGTATACTCAGTTAGAGAGAACATGTTGTGCATTAACCTAGGTTGCTCAGAAATTGAAGCACTATTTGTCATCTTATACTACGTATCTGATATCACGGTTAGATCCTTTGAAGTATATATTCCAGAAGCCCATGCCTACAGGGAGGCTTGCTAAATGGAAGATTTTGCTCACAGAATTTGACATTATTTATGTAACACGTATGGCAATAAAGGCACAAGCAGTTGCATATCACCTAGCAGAAAATCCAGTAGATGATGAATATGAACCACCGAAGACATATTTTCCGGATGAAGAGGCAATGAATGTCAAAAAAATAGAACAAAGTGATAAGCCAGGTAGGAAAATGTACTTCGACGAAGCTGTCAAAAAATAAAGGAGTTGGGATTTGAGCAATACTTATTTCAGAAACGGGTCAACACTATCCCGTTACTGCTCAGCTTCGATTTTTCTGTACCAACAATATGGCCGAATATGAAGCATGTATATTGGGATTGAGGATGACGATAGATATGGGTGTTCAAGAGATTTTGGTCATGGGTGACTCGAATCTTTTGATACATCAAATTCAGGGAGAATGGGAGACAAGAGATTTGAAATTGATATCTTTTCGGCATTGTCTACATGAACTGTCCCAAAGATTTCAATCTATAGAGTTCAAACACATCCCAAGAATGCACAATGAAGTATCAGATGCTTTGGCCACATTATCCTCTATCTTACATCATCCGGATAAAGCCTATATAGATCCACTTCAAATATAGGTGTATGATCAAAATGCTTACTGTTTTGCTATGGAAGGAGAGTTCGATGGAGAATCATGGTATCAAGATATTAAAGAATATTTGAAGATAGGAAAGTACCTAGAACAAGCCACTGGAGATCAGAAGAGAGCTGTGAGACGCCTGGAAAATGGTTTTTTCCTCAGTGGAGGGATTATATATAAAAGAACACGAGTCTTGGACTTGCTGAGATGTGTGGATGCACAACAAGCCGACATGATTATGACTGAGGTGCATGCTGGAGCTTGCGGACCTCATATGAGCAAGTATATCTTAGCAAAGAAGATTTTGAGAGCGGGATATTATTGGCTCACCATGGAGCAGGACTGTATCAGGTATGTGAAGAGATGCCACCAATGCCAAGTACATGGAGATTCAATTCATTCTACACCTTATGAGTTGCATACAATGCCTACACCTTGGCCATTTGTCGCCTGGGGCATGGATGTTATCAGACCAATAGAGCTTGCAGCTTCTAATGGACAGAGATTTATCTTGGTCGTGATTGACTATTTTACTAAATGGGTGGAGGCAAAGACATTCAAGGTGGTGATGAAGAAAGCCATGGTGGATTTCGTGCATGAAAATATCATATACCGATTTGGAATTCCTAAAGTACTTATCACAGACAATGAGGCAAATCTGAACAGACACCTCATGGCGGAAGCATGTCAGAGATTTAAAATTCTGCATCGTAACTCTACACCTTACAGACCAAAGGCAAATGGAGCAGTAGAAGCTGCAAATAAGAATAAATGGTGGAAGAGTCTAGACAATGGCATGAGAAGTTACCTTTCGCTCTTATGGGTTATCGCACAACAGTATGTACTTCGATTGGTGCCACACCCTATTCATTGGTGTACGGGACAGAGGCTGTTATACCCGCAGAAATTGAGATACCATTACTTCGAATCATAGCTGAAGCTGAGATCGATGATGATGAATGGGTAAAAGCCCGGTTGGAATAATTGAATCTGATTGATGAGAAGAGGTTAGCAGCGGTTTGCCATGGGCAGTTATATCAACGGAGAATGGCCAGAGCATATAATAAGAAGGTGCATCCTCAAAAATTTGAAGTTGGACAACTGGTATTGAGGCGTATCTTACCGCATTGGGCTAATGAAAAAGGTAAATTTGCACCAAACTGGCAAAGACCATTCATGGTATCACGGGTGTTGTCCAATGGAGCCCTATATTTGACAGATGTTGAAGGGAAATGCGTAGAGACTGCTATCAATTCAGATGCAGTCAAGAGATATTATGTATGATTCCTTTTCATTTGTATAATTGTATTTGTTGTGATTTTGGAATTGAAATGATGAAGGCTTTTTATTCTCTATCCAAACACTTTATCTATTGATATCCCCTTTGAGCCGTGTTCGATATATTCTTTCATACCCCTCTCTCGGAATTGCTTATACAAAAGAAAAGTAGAAAAATGAAAAAAAATGGAAAAGAATAAAAAAAAGAGCAAAATGCAAACAAGAGAAAAAGAAAAAGAAATCGGGAAAAAGTCAAACGAAACCATGAATTTATGGCGTAGTTTGAACTACATCTGACTTGATCCCGAAAGGGTACGTAGGCAGCCTCATTGAGGTTCAGTCACAATAAAGGAAAAATACAAAAAAATCCCCCCACATATTGAAACTGGGGCAGAAGTTATGTTTTATAATTCCAAGAGTTGTAAATATTTTAAACACTCATAAATTTTTGAGCCTTTATATCCTTCTTTCTTAACCCATCCAAAAGTCACATTACGGTCCAAAGAAAGACCTTCTAATCAATTTCAAGAAAATAGCAAATACAATGAGAATAAAGGAAGAACAGGGCATGGACAACACCAGTGGTTCAAAAAAATAAAAAGACAAAAAGAAAATATATATAAAAGAAAAATAAGAGAGTCTCGTCGGTGAAAACCTTTACCGGCACAGCGAGGTGACTGTGAGGCTAAGAAAAATAAAATGAGAGAGTCTTATCGGTGAAAACCTTAACCGGCACCGTGAGGCGATTGTGAGGCTGAGAGAATAAAATGAGAGAGTCTTATCAGTGAAAACATTTACTGGCACTGTAAGGCGATGGTGAGTTTTGAGAGAAATAAGAGAGTCTTATTGGTGAAAACCTTTAATGGCACCATAAGACGACTGTGAGGACCGTTCTGGAAAAAAGAAAAACAACAAAAATAAGATCGGTGGGTTGAAAGAAAGTTGCAGTTGGAATAATGACAATTCGATTGAACAGACTGGGTCGGAGTTCAAATAATGGCATGGTCAAAGGAATTAGCCAACATGCCCAGATAAGTTCTATCACTCCTCCAAATCACCCTTACCCCTTTTTTGAAATTCATTTGTTTCTGCATTTCATTGATTTAGAAAACCAATTCGTCCATTGAAAGCTAACTACCAGCTTCAGATGATAAGAGTTGAAATAACGCTGTATCAGAAAAAGAAAAAAAAATAAAGGAGAGAGGAAATAAAGAAGGATGGTAATCAGAGCGAAAAGGAAAAGAAAATGAAAAAAGTTGAAAAGCAAGGAAAATGCAAAAAGAGTTTACAAAGGAAGTCAACTGAAAGACTGCTCAGCAGAAGAAAAACAAAAAGAGGAAGACAATAAAAGGTAGGAGCAGCAGATGCCAGTTGCCAGCAGTTTGTAACTAATAAGATTTGGTTTGTGATTTAGATAGAAAAAAATGTCACTAATCACTTTAAAATGAATGTGACCAATGCGAAAAGAAAGAAAACATAAAAAGAAAGTTCAGCAACAAATGGAGGAATCTATAGAGGAGGAATCACTCAATCAAGAAAATACCAAAAACAATAGGAAGGTATCATCTTTTAAAATTCACACCCGAGTTATCAAACCGAGGGAATACTTTTCTGCATTCGCATTTCATGCATTAGGCACCCACCTGGATAACAAGGGAATATTTTTTTGCATTCTCATTTCATGCATCAGGCGCCCAACTGGATAACAAGGGAATACTTTTCTACATTCGCATTTCATGCATCAGGCGCTCACCTGGATAACAAGGGAATATTTTTCTGCAATTTTTAATTTCTGTTCATGCGCCCACCTGTATAACAAGGGAATACATTTATGCAATTTTTAATTTTCTATTCAGGCGCCCACCTGTATAACAAGGGAATACATTTCTGCAATTTTTAATTTTTTGTTCAGGCGCCCTGTATAACAAGGGAATACATTTCTGCAATTATTATTTTTGTTCAGGCGCCCACCCGTATAACAAGGGAATACATTTCTGCAATTTTTAATTCTACAAATTTTGATTTGTGTTAGCTTACATGAGTAACACCGTAACATGAGAACAGGCGCCCACCTGTATAACAAGGGAATACATTTCTGCAATTTTTAATTTCTGCAAATTATGATTTGTGTTAGCTAACATAAGTAACACCGTAACTTGAGAAAAGCCCACACTGGGGCAGAAGAAAAAGTTTTGTTGTTTTGTTTTTATTTTAAGCACGTATCAATTTGAAGAAAATCACAAAAAAGGAAGGAAGCAAGAAAAGAAAATCAACAAAAAATAAGGACAGCCACACAAAAAATCAAGAAAAAACAGACAAGGAGGAATAAGAAGACAAGAAGTAGATAAGAACAATTGTAACTCGTAGCATTATAGATTAGAATAGCTTCTTCATTTTACACTTTTACCCTTAGTGTAATAAGGAGTCGGTCAGTAGTCATAGCAGTGTCAATGCAACAACAAAGTCTTGGTAGTTTTAAACTACTAGACCTTCCCGAACTACACTGACCTGATTCCTGTTTAGCCCAGGATATGTAGGCAACCTCTGAGGCAGGGTGCGGTCAAAAGGTTTTCAAAATGCTTCTCATGGAATATGAAAATGGTCAAAAATCTCTCATTACTGTGCACTTATCTTTGCACTGAAACTCTTCGTGTTCCCGAGCAAAGAGGGCCAGCTGTGAGCACACGATTTTTGCCCTAAGCAATAAATCCCAAAATTAAAATAAATAATATTTTTGTGTGCAATTATATATTTTGATTGAAATAAGATGCATTTATATGTGCAAACAATTAGAAGTGGAAATTAGAAAAAATTTAAAAAATATATATATAGGTTAAGTACAAGTATCACAATTAAAGGATTTAAAAAACAAAATTAACAAAAAATGCAATAATGCGAGGAATTAGAGAAAAATAGCAGAAAAATGTCAAAAAGTATCAGAAAATTGGAGAAAATAGGAAATTGAATAATTGAAAATAATACAAAAAGAAAAAAATGAAATACAAAAGAAAATACCACAAAAATAATTAAAATACAAAGAAATAAAAAAAATAGAATTGGGCCAAATGTACTAGCCCAATACATTGGCCCAAACCAATTAAGAGATCCGGTCCAGTCTATATGAAAGGAACAATCTCAGCCGTTCTTTCATTTAAATCCAACGGCTGAAGATTTATTCGGAATTAATCAAAATAATTATGGGATCAAATCTGAGCCGTTCACGCCTTAAAATCTAACGGGTGTGAATTTGTCTCTCATTTAATGAGACAACAACGTTTTGGGAGCATTTAATCCTGGCCATTGATCTCACTTGATCTAACAGCCAGGGATCAAGTAAGCGTTACTAGTATATAAGCCTGGTCTCAAAGAGACCGGCCATTCATTTACGCCTAACCCTAGCCGCCCTTCCCTAACCCCTTCGTCTTCTTCATCTCGAACCTTCAATGGCCATGGAGACTGGCCCATTTCCATGGTCGCCTCCGGCCACCTCTCATCTCCAAACCCTTCTTTCCCTTTTTCTCCACCATGAACCACCATGAAAACCCCAGAAACCCCAAGAAAACTCAGCTTCTTGAAATTCCGGTCATAGGAATTTCTCTCCGGTGACCATAACCTATGAGAACTACTCCCAAATTAACACCACTTGACCCTCATACCCTGATCTATCACCACCCAGAAATAGTTTCTCTCTAATATCTTTCCAGATGTTCGAATCTTCCAAAATAGGTCGCCGGAACCCTAACTTCGGTCGACCTAAAATCAAATCCCAAACAAAACCCTTCCCTTATAATACCCCGAACCCATCCATGCTAGTAAAACAATAAAAAGACTTCAACTTGAAGTCTGAAAGAAAAGAAACTGGAAAATAAAGAAACTGAAAAAAGAAAAGAAAAGAACAAGAAAAATAAGAATAAAAGGGAAATAGCACAGAAGACAGATCCTGCAAAGCTAAGTTCCCTTTCTTGTTTTGTTTTGATTTTGTTTGTTTTTCTCTGTTATCGTTTTTTCATCCATGTTCTGCTTTTGTTCTAGCATTCTTTTTAAGTTTACTTTCTTTGCTTTAATTGTTTAGTCAATTGCATGTTCCAGATTAGTTTATAATTTCTTGTTTTTGTCTATTTACATGATTCGTTTTCATCTTTTATGTCTTAGCATGCTTTTTGTCTGATTTCTTTTTCTTTTTTAGTTGTTTAGCTAAATGCATGTTTAGACTAGTTTTATTTTTCTAAAATAATCTCTGTTTAGTTGTTTCTCTCTTAAATAGCATGCCTTCTTTGAGCTTCTTTGACAAATTCTGCCTATTTATGCTTAATCAAATACACCCGAGCATGACTAGGGTTTTCATTAGTCTTTGACATGAGAAAGTTCTGACTATGCCTCCTTTATGTTGACATATTCTATTTGGAATCTGAATTACAAGTCTGTTTGATTGAAATTCAATAATATTCAATCTCTCCTCTGAGTTTGGCTAAATGACAAGTAATTCTGATTTTATGGCTATGTATGCAATTTCATGTGAAAAGTTTATGTCTGCAATGATTTTGTGTTATCTGATTGTTGTTATGCCTAATGTACTTAGGTGATATTTGTTATAGCTGTGATAGTTTGGTAATTAGAGAAGTGGTTAAGTCTGAAAATATGTTTTAAGTAGTTAAATAGGCTAAAATTAAAAACAACATAAAAAAGGTCATAATTGAAATAAGTGGTAAGAGTGGTCAGTCTTGTAACTGACCAACTCTGTAGTTCTTTAATTCTGAATTCAATGGCTAAGTTCTAAGTTGGTTAATTTTGTAATAAACTGACTTAAGTCTGAAACTGGCTAAGCTCTACAAAGTCTTAGCTGGCCAGTGATAACTAATTGGCTAAAATTACAATGCCAAGTCCAAACATTAGACTGGCTAAACCTTAAATAGCATAAACTTAGGTAAATAAGCAGGCTAGTCCTGCAAATTAACTATAATAACAAAAAATGAAAGAAAAGAGGCTAAAATTGAAATAAGTTGAAGTTCAAAATTGGCCAAATTTTAAATGACTTACTAATACTTGCAGAAGTTAAATAATAGTTGAAAACAGTATGCCGTGACGTGGACAAGGTCGGGTAAATAGGAAATGCCTTTAAGGGTATAATAGGAATAGAAAATGGCATATTTGTGGATTTAATAGAGCCTACGAGGACATTAAAGACATTTAGGCCTATGATTTCTGCAATATTGCACAAAACTAAGGGTATAATAGACCCAAATAAAAGGTAACTTAGTAAATAACCTTAGCAATTAGGGGTACACTAGTAAAATACCCCAAAAAGAATCAATTAGAACCTTTTAGCACATGCTGGAAGGGAAATTCAAATATGAAAATGGTAGTTAAGCATAACAATTAAAAGAATTCATGGGAGGAAACTAGAAATAACTTTTCAACTTTCCCCCCAAAATTTTTACCAATCTCACCTATAAATAGACCACATTTGAGCCGGATTAGAGGCTGGATTTTGGAATCAGAAATTCAGAGAATACACATATAGATACATAGAGTAAAAACTGCCTGGGTTTTAGTCGAAGCTTATTCCTAAAGTTGTAGGAAATCTTCTATTGTTTTGCTGGTTTTCTATTGCTTGTTTCTAGGTATTTGCTTTGCTACTTTTCTGGGATTTAATTGACCGCTGGAATTCTCTCCTATTGCTGTTGCATTGCCTGTCATGATCTAACTGATATTTCCTGCCTATTCTCCCTTAGACTCATTGGTATTTTTTGCTGAATCAGGTACACACTCTCTATTTGAGCAATGTAATTGAAGTCGAATTGATGAAATTAAAAGCCTTATTCGAGTGTAAAAGCTTCTCTGCTATCTGTTTTCCTTATATTTAGTGTATAAGTAGTTTAACTTGTAATTTAGTAGGAAAATGTTGTAATTAACTCAAATAAGAGTTACTGATGAACTGAAAAACAATGTAATAAGGTAGTATATACATTGTAGTAGTAGTAATAGTCATAATCGCCTAGTTAATGAAATAGGTTAATAACTTGTAACGACCCGGCCGGTCGTTTTAGAAAATTACGCCCCAATCCCCAATATAGTTATTTCCCTAAGTTCATTTCTGCTATTGTGGTTTGCTGGGAGAGTCGGTTCTGAAATTTGGAGCATTTTGGCACACTTAGTCCCTAAATGAGAACTTTAAAGTTAGAAAATGGTCCGTAGTTGCAACAGTGTTAAGACAACCTCAGAACGGAAATCCGATGGTTCCATTAGCTCCGTTAGGTGATTTCAGGGTTGGGAGCGTGTTCAGAATGTATTTTGGAGGTCCGTAGCTCAATTAGGCTTGAAATGCCGAAGATTGAAACTTTGGCGAATCCGAACAATAGGTGAGATTTTGATCCGAGGATCGGAACGGAATTCCGACAATTTCTGTAGCTTCGTTATGTGATTTTGCATATGTTCGCAAATTTTCAGGTCATTCAGACGTCGTTTGGTCGGGTTTTAGATCGAATGTGCAATTCGGAAAGTTTAAGAAATTTAGGCTTGAATTCGATGTGAATTATGGGTTTTGATGTTGTTAGACATGTTTTTATGAATGGAATAAGTTTGTATCGTGTTTTGGAGTATGTTGGTGGTTTTCGTTGGGGTCCCGGGAGCCTCGGGATGAATTCGGGGGTCTAAACGGACCAATTTATGCCAAAAGGCACTGCTGTTTCTGCTGCAATAATTGCAGAGCAATTTTGCTCTCCGCGATCGTAGAGATGGCCATGCGATCGCGTAAGGGAAAAACCCTAAGCTCTGCGATTGCGAAGTGAGGCGTGCGATCGCGTAAGTCTGGGAGTTTAAGCATCGCGATCGCGTGAGGTAGTATGTGATCGCGTAGGGTAGTTTGGGAAGCCGGCCGAGTTTGTTCTTCGTGATCGCGTTCGTGTCATTGCGATCGCGTAGGGTCGCTGAGTTGTTCACTACGATCGTGTCCAGGACCACGCGATCGCGTAGAGGAAAAATAGGCCGCCCGGGATTTTGTGCATCGCGATCGCAAGCCAAGTGCTGCGATCGCGTAGAGTTAATTGGCCTGGCAGTGACTTTAAGTCCAGAACATTTCTGTCGCGGCCTAACACACAAAAACCTCCATTGTTGAGCTCCATGAGAGAAAATTGAAGGGGAAACACTAGGATATCATCGGGAAATCATCGGGGGTAAGTTTCTTGACCTTAATTCGTTAGTTTATCAAGAAATCCGTGATTATTTCACTGAAAATGGAAGATTAAAGGTTGGTTTGAGCCCTAGGCCTAAATTTTAGAAAACCTTTGATTTGAATGGGCAAACGAAGTCCAATTTCGATAAAATTTATATGCACGGACTCGTATTGAGATAAGGAACCCGAGTATATAACTTTCGTGATTTTTCAATAAGCGTACCGAAAGTCGGGTTTTGGCAACTTGTGGGTTTTGGTGTATTTTTAGTTGTTTTGATTGGGTAATGCCCAATTGGCCTATTTTTATGTGATTCTATTGATTTTTATCAGATACTACACCTGTGGAGGCCGACATTCGCGGCAAAGAGAGTTGTCTCTTAGCTGTTTTGTACCGGAGTCGAGGTAAGTGGCTTGTCTAACCTCGTGTGGGGGAACCTTTACCCCTAGGAAGTTTTGTGATAGTTTAAATGCCTTGTACGCGAGGTGACGGGCGTGTACATGCGCTAGATTTTGTAACTCGCTTTACTTGAATTGTCCAATTCGTGATATTCCTGTTCTTAGTTTATTAAGTTGTGATATTTACCTGGTATTCGTTAGGGAAGCATGATTAGGTAGTATTTATCTGTCTAATTGCCTAACTGTCCTACTTGAACTTCTTGATAATTGTTGGCGCTAGTCCTCGGTGAAGTTGTAGTTAAGCATATTATGTTTTCTGTGTGCGTTTTCTTTATTTGTTGTGTTGGGGGACTGCGGGTTCAATTCCCGGAGATCCCAGGGCTGTGGGTTCGATTCCCAGAGACCCGGATTTGCTATTGTTTGTGGACTGCGGGTTCAAATCCGGAGTGATATTGGTAGGGACTGCGGGTTTGATTCCCGGAGATTCTGAGTTATTGGTAGGGATTGCGGGTTTGATTCCCGTAGATCCTGAGTTATTGGTAGGGACTGCGGGTTTGATTCCCGAAGATCCCGAGTTATTGGTAGGGACTGCGAGTTCGATTCCCGGAGATCCTGGGATTTATTGAGACATGGGCTGCAGGTTCGATTCCCGGAGATCCTGAGTTATTGATTGAGTTGTTACTTGCTGTTATATAATTGTTGACGGTTGCAGTAATCATTTTATTGTTGCATTTCCAAAGTTATTATCATCTAAACTGCTTATTGTTGTTATTATCATTTTGTAATTGTTTTCTCTCAGTAGGGCTCTGACCTTCCTCGTCACTACTCCATCGAGGTTAGGCTTGGCACTTACTGAGTACTGCCGTGGTGTACTCATGCTACGCTTCTGCACACTTTTGTTGTGCAGATCCAGGTACGTCGGGACAGACTCACACTAGGTGATTCAGCAGCTCTTTGGGAGACCTCGAGGTATGATCTGCTACGTCCGCGGATCCGGAGGCTTTCCTTCTATTCTGATAGTATTAGCGGACATTTTTCCTTCATTTCGTTGTTAGATACTCTTTACACATAGAGCCACAGTTGTATACTCTCTTTTAGTCTGTGTTACCCGTGGGATTCCGGATCTTGGTGGTGTTTTATACAGTGTGTTTGATGGATGTATGTGCCAAGCGGCATGGATTACATTTCTTCTTATACTATTTTCCCGCTATTTCTTATTTAATGTTCATAACATGTATATTCCACAACGTGTTAGGCTTACCTAGTCGTGGGGACTGGGTGCCATCACGACATGTTCACGATTGGTGAACTAGGGTCGTGACAAGTTGGTATCAGAGCTCTAGGTTCGTAGGAGTCACGGGACACGGACCGGTTACTTAGATTCTCGTTGATCTATATGGAGACGTCTGTATTTATCTACGAGGGGCTATGTAACCGTTTAGGAAACTCTTCAATTCTTTGAATTCCTTATCGTGCGCCATTTATTCAGTTGGAGCCTATGTCATATGTTCTTTTGCATCCACTCGTGTATTGAAATTGCGCACTCGGTATCAAGTATGCGCCGACGGTTTGTGATGTTGCAGAGGGATTTCAAGGGAGTCAAGAATTTACTCAACTATTGTTACCGTGTGTCATCCATATCGATAATGCAAGAAATTGAGAGATCTTCAATTGTGCACATGGGGGTGCACTAGGTTCTGACATTCGGTTGATAAGTACGGTCTTGATGAGGTTTACTTAACTGCCTAATCGTCACAGTAATGGAAGAACCAGAAGGTGGATATAGATCTAAAGATGGTTGGTGGTAATAAAGACTATATGGTTCATATGAGATATCTATTTAGCGAAGGATTTAGCTAGTAGAGATACTGGGGGAAATGAGTTTAACTATCCTAAGAAGGACATGTACCAAACAAATGTCTTGGACTGTCTAATGATGAAGATGTACAAATGATAAAGGCTATTGTCATGGATTAGCAAAATGTATCTTAAGGCTTCGTGCCAGGTGAAAGGATTTCACTATCGACGATCAAATTATGGGTCATGTGTCATATCAGATTTGGCCTGCGATGTATTTAGGTTCTATTTAAAAAGTTCTTGAAAACTTGCGGATGGGCAAGAGTTGAGGCTCGTATGGTATGATGTTGGGACTTTGGATGTTGCTGTGTTCCTAATAAACTCTACATTTTATTATCAGCAGGGAAATATTCGACAAAGGCTACATGGTGCTTCGTAGGCGTGTGAGAATCATAGTACATTTTAAGATGTCGTTGGTAGAGAATGCTCGGTGCATGGAGCGAGAAGATGTTTGGTTGTATTGGGATGAGGTCATACCCTATGGTGTTAGAGTGCTAATAGGGCACAAGTGTTTATATTCATTGGATCAAGTGAGTTGCAGATGAATAATAGTAAATGACTTGAGAGAATGGTTCTAATGTGTTCGAGAGTCATGTAATAGTGGCTTTGGGCTAAGTGGGAGAGTCCCACCGCTTAAGATTGGCTCGCATGGTTAATTACCTATGTGAATTCTGGATACTAGCATATTATTATGTTATTGCAGCCACGGAAAAAGGGCCATGAGTGGTAATTTGAGTATATGAATTGTTGAATGCATGTTATGGGTAGCCTTACTGGCTCGTGTTCAAACTTGAGGAAAGATTCATGATTTATGCCCCGTATAGGTGAAGGCTTCGCAGGAAGTGGTTCTGCTGGGGGCTTTATCGAGAGGCTATTCATAGAATATAAAATTCAGTAGAGTTAGTTGCGTACTGGGGCAAGTCAGGGCCGGATGGCTCTCAATAGCGATTCTAGTGAATTCAAGAGGTAAAGTGTGGTGCCTGATAATTCTGAGTCTATAAGTACAGTTGAGGCTCAAGCTTTTGAAACAACTTATGAAGAAAGGCACAAAACGATCTATGATGTTTGACTTGTGGTGTAGTATTTGAGAGATATGAAATGGTTGTCGTTCTTGCGATAGCATGGCCTCATGATGTAAGGTCACTCGGGGTAGGTGCGGTTGGAATAAGTTAGGTATTGAAGGAAGATATTAACATTTCTAAGACAATCAAGGATAACCTGGAAGGAAGTAGGTTGATTAGCCATAGTTGAGTTGGCATATTGGTGTCAGTGATCGGTTCATGCAGCGTGATCGAGTTATGCATGTGATTTGTGGCGGTGCATTTGAGGCTTATCGGCCGCAGTGATTGATGTTACTCTGAAGTATTCTTCTATTAGGACCTGTTATGAGTAGGCGGGTTTTGGAAAGGGCTATGGTGGCTTGGACCACTACTTAGAGTTTGGCATACTCGATGGTTAGGAGAATTCGCCATATGTTGTTATAGTTCTCCTGAAGGGAGTTAAATGGAAAGTCTTATGTGATGAATTATTAGCCTATCGTCGGTTCTAGAGTTGTGATGGAAATTGTGTCTATCGTATATCGACACGTGAGGTGCAGTGAGTAGTATGAAATTTGAAGTAAGGACCAAGGTCACAGTTTGGTCAATGAATGTAATATAAAGAGCTCGGATGAGCAGGAAGGGAGTTTCAGTATTTTGAGTAAGATGCGTATTAACGTCAGTATCACTTGAGATCGGTATTCTGTGAGAAAGGCTTTGCATCCCGGTTAGGGACTCCTGATCGCTTTTCAGGTGTTAGTGCAGCCGGTGGGTTGAATGTGCAGGCTCGTTTAATTATTCGGAAGATGGTGGGAGATTGACCCACAAGGAGATTGTATAGGTGTGACTTGCAGCCACTTGATTGGTTAGAAATTTAAACCAAGTATGAGGATTTTGGTAATATCATCCATTTGAGAATTTATGCCTGGAGGGCACTCTGCTTATTGGGTTATAGACCTGTGAAATACTATTGACTTAGCTTGGCACGACCAGGATAGACTTAAGGTCGGTGGATAGATTTAAATGTGGAAGTGAGCCTTGCGTCGGGCCGGTTATGTTTCTTCCAGCAATGCGCCCTTTATGGAGGGATAGTTGCGGTCTTATTTTCGCGGTTAGTTAACTTATGTAAAGATATATTGCACTGTATGAGTGTGAGACGGCTTGGTAAGCTCCTTATGTGTTGGGGTTCCGCTCAGCGGTGATGTTATATGAGCATGATGGCTCTTGAGACTCAGATCTTATATCGCACCTCAGTTGTGCTTGAGTTTGTAGCCTATAGCGCTATATGTTTCATTGTGTCTGATATCATGCACCTTAGTGTGCTTATGATCGATATTCGGAATTTTTATGTGACGAGCTATTCAACTCGACATATGACTCCTTGTGTGAGTTTTATATTGTTGGGGTCGGATGGCACGCTGCCATGGTTATATTGTTGGGATCGGATGGCACGCCGCCATGGTTATATTGTTGGGATCGGGTGGCACACTGCCATGGTTATATTGTTGGGATCGGGTGGCACGCCGCCATAGTTATATTGTTGGAATCGGGTTGGCACGCCGCTATGGTCATATTGTTGGGATCGGGTTGCACGCCGCAACAGTGTGATGTTCATTTCAGTGTTTATAATTTATTTCGTGTGTTCTGTTTCCTATTTTCTGAGGAGGTCCATGTTAATGTGAGAGTTGAATAGTTCTCTCTAGTGTTCGCCTTCCTTTATATCACTTACGAATTAGTGGATTACTAGCACATTGTGTCATCTTATGGGACTTTTGATTATGTCTGATATGACTCATCGCCTGAGCAGTTCGTACTGGGTGAGATGAGATAATGTGATTTGGGATCAGTGCAAATTGATTATATGAAGTATATCATAGAGGAAAGGATCATCCTCTAGTTTAGGACAAGGTAATGGATCTTGTCAGGAGTATAAACCCAATGAATTGTTGATTCAGTAGCTGGTTATGGATATCGGCACATCTCTTCCATCGTGTCAGTATTGTAAAAGTTGGAACGAGACCTATGTAGATCATGAGGTGCAATGGGAGCATCTGACTCGTTGAATTTTTGGCTAATTTGATCATAAATTATTATCGTGGTCCTGTGGATTTTGTGTTGCAAGGTTATGCAGTCATGTTTGAGGACGGCGTTTGAGGAATATTGAGTGATCTCTTGATGAAAACAAGCCTGACACAGAATTCCGGATGTTGGAATTAGGCTCTAAGACTTAATTGTTTGAACAAGAAGGAATATCTTCAGATTATATCAGGCTAATGTGCTCAGCCGAGTCCTAAATTTATTGGCCCTTTTAAGATTTTGAGGCATGTTGGGGAGGATGCTTATGAGTTGGCCTTACCTTCCAGCCTAGCCGCAATCCATCCCGTATTTGATGTCTATATGCTCCGAAGGTACCACGGTGACCCGTCGCATGTGTTGGATTTCACTTCTGTTTAGCTAAATGAGGATCTGTCTTATGTTGAGGAGCCAGTAGCCATTCTAGACGGGCAAGTCAGGAAGCTAAGGTCAAAGGACATCGCTTCAGTAAAGGTGCAGTCGCGGGGTCAGCCGGTCGAGGGGGCAACTTGGGAGACCGAGCAGGATATGCGCAGCCAGTACGCTCATCTTTTCACCACTCCAGGTGTGTTTTTCTATGCTCGTTCGAGGACGAACGAATCTTTAAGTGTGGGAAGATGTAATGATCTGGCCGATCATTTTAGAAAATTACGCCCCAATCCCCAATTTAGTTATTTCCCTAAGTTCATTTCTGCTATTGTGGTTTACAGGGAGAGTCGGTTCTGAAATTTAGAGCATTTTGGGACACTTAGTCCCTAAATGAGAACTTTAAAGTTAGAAAATGGCCTGTAGTTGGAACAGTGTTAAGACGACCTCATAACGGAAATCGGATGGTTCCATTAGCTCCGTTAGGTGATTTCGGGGTTGGGAGCGCGTTCGGAATGTATTTTGGAGGTCCGTAGCTCAATTAGGCTTGAAATGCCGAAGTTTGAAATTTTGGCGAATCCGAACGATAGGTGAGATTTTGATCCGGGGTTGGAACGGAATTCCGACAATTTCTGTAGCTTCGTTATGTTATTTTGGATATGTTCGCAAATTTTCAGGTTATTCGGATGTCGTTAGGTCGGGTTTTAGATCGAATGTGCAATACGGAAAGTTTAAGAAATTTAGGCTTGAATTCGATGTCAATTATGGGTTTTGATGTTGTTAGATGTGTTTTTATGATTGGAATAAGTTCGTATCGTGTTTTGGAGTATGTTGGTGGTTTTCGTTGGGGTCCCGGGAGCCTCGAGATGAATTCGGTGGTCCAAACGGACCAATTTATGCCAAAAGGCACTGCTGTTTCTGCTGCAATAATTGCAGAGCAATTTTGCTCTCCGCGATCGCAGAGATGGCCATGTGATCGCGTAAGGGAAAAACCCTGAGCTCTGCGATCGTGAAGTGAGGTGTGCGATCGCGTAAGTCTGGGAGTTTAAGCATCGCGATCGCATGAGGTAGTATGCGATCGCGTAGGGTAGTTTGGGGAGCCGGACGAGTTTGTTCTTCGCGATCGCATTCGTGTCATTGCGATCGCGTAGGGTCGCTGAGTTGTTCACTGCGATCACGTCCAGGACCACGCGATCGCGTAAAGGAAAAATAGGCCGCCCAGGATTTTGTGCATCGCGATCGCAAGCCCAGTGCTGCGATCGCGTAGAGTTAATTGGTCTGGCAGTGACATTAAGTCCAGAACATTTCAGTCGTGGCCTAAGACACAAAAACCTCCATTATTGAGCTCCAAGAGAGGAAATTGAAGGGGAAACGCTGGGATATCATCGGGAAATCATCGGGGGTAAGTTTCTTGACCTTAATTCTTTAGTTTATCATGAAATCCGTGATTATATTAAAGGTGGGTTTGAGCCCTGGGCCTAAATTTTAGAAAACCTTTTATTTGAATGGGCAAACGAAGTCCGATTTCGATACAATTTATATGCACGGACTCATATTGACATAAGGAACCCGAGTATATAACTTTCGTGATTTTTCGATAAGCGTACCGAAAGTCGGGTTTTGGCAACTTGTGGGTATTGGTGTATTTTGAGTTGTTTTGATTGGGTAATGCCCAATTGGCCTATTTTGATGTGACTCTATTGATTTTTATCAGATACTGCACCCGTGGAGGCCGACATTCGCGGCAAGAGAGTTGTCTCTTAGCGGTTTTTTACCGGAGTCGATGTAAGTGGCTTGTCTAACCTCGTGTGGGGGAACCTTTACCCCTAGGATGTTATGTGATAGTTTAAATGCCTTGTACGCGAGGTGACGGGCGTGTACATGCGCTAGTTTTTGTAACTCACTTTACTTGAATTGTCCAATTCGTGATATTCCTGTTCTTAGTTTATTAAGTTGTGATATTTACCTGATATTCGTTAGGGAAGCATGATTAGGTAGAATTTATCTGTCTAATTGCCTAAATGTCCTACTTGAACTTCTTGATAATTGTTGGCACTAGTCCTCGGTAAAGTTATAGTTACGCATATTATGTTTTCTGTGTGCGTTTTCTTTATTTGTGGTGTTGGTGGACTACGGGTTCAATTCCCGGAGATCCCAGGGCTGTGGGTTCGATTCCCAGAGACTCGGATTGCTATTGTTTGTGGACTGCGGGTTCAATTCCCGGAGATCCAAGGGCTGCGGGTTCAATTCCCGGAGACCCGGAGTTTATTGATATATTATTGAGATACGGACTGCGCGTTTGATTCCCGAAGATCCTGAGTTATTGGTAGGGACTGCGGGTTCAATTCCCAGAGATCCTGAGTTATTGGTAGGGACTGCGGGTTCGATTCCCGGAGATCCTGAGTTATTGGTAGGGATTGCGGGTTCGATTCCCGGAGATCATGAGTTATTGATTGAGTTGTTACTTGCTGTTATTTAATTGTAGACGGTTGCAGTAATCAATTTATTGTTGTATTTCCAAAGTTATTTTCATCTAAACTGCTTATTATTGTTATTATCATTTTGTAATTGTTTTCTCTCAGTAGGGCTCTGACCTTCCTCGTCACTACTCCATCGAGGTTAAGCTTGGCACTAACTAAGTACCGCCGTGGTGTACTCATGCTACTCTTCTGCACACTTTTGTTGTGCAGATCCAGGTATGTTGGGACAGACTCATACTAGGTGATTCAGCAGCTCTTTGGGAGACCTCGAGGTATGATCTGCTACGTCCGCGGATCCGGAGGCTTTCCTTCTATTCTGATAGCATTAGCGGACATTTTTCCTTCATTTCGTTGTTAGATACTCTTTACACATAAAGCCACAGTTGTATACTCTCTTTTAGTCTGTGTTACCCGTGGATCTTGGTGGTGTTTTATACAGTGTGTTTGGCGGATGTATGTGCCAAGCAGCATGGATTACATTTCTTCTTATACTATTTTCCCACTATTTCTTATTTAATGTTCATAACTTGTATATTCCGAAACGTGTTAGGCTTACCTAGTCGTGGGGACTGGGTGCCAACACGACATGTTCACGATTGGTGAACAAGGGTCGTGACATAACTAAAATCTGGAATAAAAGAAAACTTGCAAATGAATTGGTAATTAACAATACTAGCATGCAGTAGCCGGTTTAAAATGAAAATAATCGGATTAATCTGAACAACATTAGAAGTTAATGAAACATGGCAGTCAAATGAAGTCGCACATCATGTTAATTTAGTTTCAATTTTGATTAGCTCTCTAAAAACTGCAAATGACTGAGTATAACATGTTATCAATAATATATATTAGTTTTAGATATTACATAACCAGAATTCATTAGTTTAAATAGCTGTCAAATACAAAAACAAATCCGCCTGTTAGTTAGAATTAATTCACATTGAACATTTAAAGTTAGAGTTTATTAGTGTAATTTTGTACTTCCTTTTATTCTTATTAAATAAAAATAGTTCCAGTTCTCTCATTTTTCTTCTAAGTATCAATTCATTATGTATATAAGTTTTTCTAATTTCCGTTCCTCTGTTATAATGTGTAACGACCCGACCGGTCGTTTTAGAAAATTACGCCCCAATCCCTAATTTAACTGTTCCCCTAAGTTCATTTCTGCTATTGTGGTTTGCCGGGAGAGTCGGTTCTGAAATTTGGAGCATTTTGGGACACTTAGTCCCTAAATGAGAACTTTAAAGCTAGAAAATGGCCCGTAGCCGGAACAGTGTTAAGACGATCTCGGAATAGAAATCTGATGGTTCCATTAGCTCCGTTAGGTGATTTCGGGGTTGGGAGCGCGTTCGGAATGTATTTTGGAGGTCCGTAGCTCAATTAGGCTTGAAATGTCGTAGGTTGAAATTTTGGCGAATCCGAACGATAGGTGAGATTTTGATCCGGGGGTCAGAATGGATTTCCGACAATTTCTATAGCTTCGTTATGCGATTTTGGATATGTCCGCAAATTTTCAGGTCATTTGGACGTCGTTTGGTTGGGTTTTGGATCGAATGTTAGTTTTGAAAGTTTTGAAGAAACTTAGGCTTGAATCCGTGTGTAATTGGTGATTTTGATGTTTAGGATGGTGTTTTTATGATTGGAACAAGTTCGTATCGTGTTTTGGAATATGTTGGTGGTTTTCGTTGGGGTCCCGGTGGCCTCGGGAGGATTTCGGACCATCGATCGGGCATTTGAACTTGGAAAAGGCTTGCTGTAAAATTGCAGGTTTCTGCCCAGGCATTAAGCCTTCGCGTTCGCGAGGCATGGGCCGCGTTCGCGAAGGCTTGGCAGAGTAAAGCATCGCGTTCGCGATAAGGGGTGTCACGTTCACGTAGGCAAGGTAAGGTGAAGCTTCGCATTCGCGTGACTTGGGGTCGCGATCGCGTAGAAGAAAAGGGTAGAGCTTCCCGTTCGCGTGGGAGTGTACGCGTTCGCGTAGGGGAAGGACCCGGCGGCTGGGAGATTGTTCATCGCGAACGCGTGATGGAGCGTCGCGTTCGCGAAGGTTACTGGGGCTGAGTATCGCGAACGCGTGGGATGGCGTCGCGTTCGCGAAGAGGAAGTTGGGCTGTTAATCGCGAACGCGTGAACAATAACGCGAACGCGATGAGCAATGGGGTCTGGCAGTGAGCTTAAGTTCAGAACATAACACCCACGACCCCCATTCACAAAAACACCATTTTTGAGCTCCAAGAGAGGATTTTGAAGGGGAAACGCTGGGATATCATCGGGAAATCATCGGGAAATCATCGGGGGTAAGTTTCTTGACCTTAATTCGTTGGTTTATCATGAAATCCGTGATTATTTCACCGAAAATGGTGGATTAAAGGTGGGTTTGAGCCCTAGGCCTAAATGTTAGAAAATCTCTGATTTGAGTGGGCAAATGGAGTCCGATTTTGGTAAATTTTATATGCCTAGACTCGTATTGAGATAAGGAACCTGAATATATAATTTTTGTGATTTTTTGATAAGCGTACTGAAAGTTGGGTTTTGGCAACTTGTGGGTTTTGGTGTATTTTGAGTTATTTCGATTGGGTATTGCCCAATTGGCCTATTTTGATGTGATTCTATTGATTTTTATCAGATTCTAGACTTGTGGAGGCCGACATTCGCGGCAAGAGGGTTATTTCTTAGCGGTTTCGTACCGGAATTGAGGTAAGTGGCTTGCCTAACTTCGTGTGGGGGACTTTCACCCCTAGGATATTATTGTGATACTTTAAATGCCTTGTATGCGAGGTGACGGGCGTGTACATGCGCTGGTTGTTGAACACATACTTTACTCAAAATGTTCAATGAGTGATATTCCTGTTCTTAGTTGTTAAATTCAATATTCCTACCCGGTAGTAGTTAGAAAAGCATGATTAGATAGAATCTAACTGTCTAGTTGCTTAATTGACTTACTTGAGTTTTTCTTGGTAATCGCTGGCGCTGTTCATCGGCGAAGTTATCGTTAAGCATATTATAATTCTCTCTGTGTATTCATTTACTTGTTGTGGTTATGGACTACGGGTTCAATTCCCGAGATCCTGAGATTATTGAAATATGGACTACGGGTTCAATTCCCGAGATCCTGAGATTATTGAAATATGGACTACGGGTTCGATTCCTGAGATCGGCGAAGTTATCGTTAAGCATATTATACTTTTCTCTATATATTTCCTTTACTTGCTGTGGTTATGGACTACGGGTTCAATTCCCGAGATCCCGAGATTATTGAAATATGGACTACGGGTTCAATTCCCGAGATCCTGAGATTATTAAAATATGGACTACGGGTTCAATTCCCGAGATCCTGACTTATTGGTAGGGACTGCGGGTTCGATTCTCGGAGATCCTGAGTTATTGAGATATTATTGAGACACGGGCTGCGGGTTCGATTCCCGGAGACCCAGAGGTACTGAGAATGGGACTGTGGGTTCAATTCCCACAAGTCCTGGATTTGTTTATTTGAGTTGATTATTTGTTGTTAGCTTAATTGTAGACAGTTACGGTAATCATCTTATGGTTATCATTTCGGAAATTGTTGTTATTATCATTTAGACTGTTTATTTTGTTATCATCATATTATTATTGTTTCTCAGTAGGGCCCTGACCTTCCTCGTCACTACTCCATCGAGGTTAGGCTTGGCACTTACTGAGTACCGCCGTGGTGTACTCATGCTACTCTTCTGCACACTTTTGTTGTGCAGATCCAGGTACATCAGAGCAGGCTCGTGCTAGGTGATTCCGCAGCTTTCGGGAGACTTCGAGGTATGATCTGCTACGTCCGCGGATCCGGAGGCTTCCCTTCTATTCTAGTATTACTAGTTGACATTTTTCTTCATTTCGTTGTTAGATACTCTTTACACATAGAGCCACAATTGTATTTCCCTTTTAGTCTATGTTACCGTGGGGTTCCGGATCTTGGTAGTGTTTTATTCATTGTGTGACGGATGTATGTGCCAAGCGGCACGGATTACATATCTTTTATGTTATTTTCCGTTGTTTCTTATTTAAGTATTTATAACTTATAGATTCCGCAACGTGTTAGGCTTACCTAGTCGTGGGGATTGGGTGCCATCACGACATGTTCACAATTGGTGAACTAGGGTCGTGACATAATGATACCTGATCTGGGCCTCATAGACTGCGAAGGCCCAGAATTGTTTGAGTCCGTTATTGGGCTTCTAATGAACGTTATTCATTGCGTTCCTGGGTTTTCAATACCCAGGAATGTAATCTGATGTCTGTTAAGCCCAAATCCAGGCCCATGTGTAAATAAATAAGGCCCGGATTTTGATGCTGGAACTAATGAGTTGAGGAAAAACCAAATAGAAACACATAGCCCAAATAGGACCAGCCTATTAAAATGAGTTGCGATGAGCTTCGCATAAAAATGAAGCAGCGGGGCCCCCAAATAATTAAGTATATATACATGTTAGACTCGGGAAGGTTGCTAGACAATATCACAACCATTCCAAAACACTAAAAAGCTGATAGACAATTTAGGCACGATTTAAGAATATGCTTTCCCTAATACGAGTGGACATTTGATGTGACTCAAATCATAAATCCCGGCGAAGCCGAAACGTGTTAAGGGTCACGGGCGTACTGGTTGCGGTGTGACTTGGGATACGTTTTCGCAACGTCGTAATTCGTAAAAATATTAAATCTTGAAATACGTATATATTGCTAAAAAGCATTTAATAAGTCATATAAAATCGAAAATGACAGTTGAGCGATCGTGCTAAAACCATGGAATCCGGGAGTGTCTAACACCTTTTCCCGGGTTAACAGAATTCCTTATCCAGGTTTCTAGTTTCGCAGACTGTAATACAGAGTCAATTTCCTCAGATTCGGGAATAACCGGTGACTTGGGACACCATTATCTTCCCAAGTGGCGACTCTGAAATTATAAATAAAATCCCGGACCGATTGTCCTTTATTTGGAAAAACTCCTACCTCGTTGTTATTATATCCTTCCCGGGGTATTCATAACATTGAGGTATACCTTATTCTCCTAATCGGGAATTAAACCAAAAAGGTAGTAAAAAGGGAGGTGTGACAGTCCCAATAACAGATTGTAAGAAACAGCCACATCTAGCACTTGGAACTCCATGGTGAAGTCCACCGGTCCGATAGTAACTTCCAGCACAATGTCCCCTAGAGTATTCTTGCCTCCCCCATCAAAGCCTCGTACACACATGATGTTTCGACAGATTCTATCAGGATTGATCTTTAGGTTTTCCAAGGTTGAGAGTGGGAAAATATTGCCACTTGACCCGTTGTCTACCAGAACACGGGTAACCACAGAATCTTCGCACTTGACGGTGAGATAAAGTGCTTTGTTATGCTCTGTCCCTTCAAGTGGCAATTCATTATCTGAAAATGTTATCTTGTTTGTCTCAAAGATTTTATTCATTATTTTCTCAAGATGGCAGACTGAAATTTTCTCGGGCACATGTGCTTCGTTCAGAATTTTCATCAATGCCTTCATGTGCTCTTCAGAATGGATTAGCAATGAAATCTACACAAGCGTTTTTCTCAACTGTTCTACTATCGAATAGTCTTGAGCTTTCATCTTTTTCAAAAACTCTTCTACTTCTTCTTCGGTAGCTGCTTTCTTCACATGATTCGGATTCTCTTTCACCACTTTTGTTTTCCTCAACTCTTCTAGAGCAAAGCATCGCCCGGAACGAGTTAGACTATGTGTTTCATTGACTTCTCCTGTAACCTCCTTTCCCTTGTACGTCACTGTGACTTTGTTATAGTTCTACGGTATGGCTTAAGTGTTTACAACTAGCATCTGCACCACCGGCTTGATGACTATAGGTTCCACATACACTCCTTTTACTGTCAACAACGGTTTAGCATCTGGCACCACTACTTTCATGGCCTCAACCACTGATGGCTTCTTCATTGGCAACTCGGCTGTCGCTTTCTCTTTCTCATCCTCTCTTTCCACTTTTCTATTGGCTTTTGTCCTCATTACTGTTTGGGAAGGTTTCTTACTACTTTCTCCTTGTTCCAACTCTATCATGTGGGTCTCATGATGGTCTAGCAATGGGTTTTGTGTGATATTGGGAGTTTTTGGAGCCTGCACCTCGATCCTCCTGGTATCAATAAGCTTTTATATCGCGGACTTCAAGTGCCAACACTTTTCAGTATCATGTCCCAGTGCCCCAAAACAATATTCACATCGGATTGATTGGTCAAGGTTTCTGGGTGGTGAGTTTGGAAGGTTTTGCTCAATTGGGCTTAGCATCCCTAGCTCCCTCAGGCGATGATAAAGGCTGGTGTATGACTCCTCTAACGGTGTGAATGTTTTCTTTGTTTGGGCTCTGTTTCCTCTTACTTTCGGATCTGGACGGAAGCTGGGTCTATTTGGATTCTTATATGCTCTGGAAGGTGGGTAGGTTTTTTGTGTGTGATAGACGTTTTGTGGAGTTTGGGCTCGCCATACATGTGGAGGCGGTGGATAATGTAGAGCATGTGGGACAGAAAAATGTGGAGTGGTGTGTGGATAATATGGTGGAGGTGGGTTATAAGATGCTGGTGGATATGGTTGGTATGGACGAGGTGGGTGATGATATGTATTCTGGCCCCGAGACCACGGTCTACTTTCAACAACTGCGACCTCCTCCTTCTTCTTTTTAGTGATAGATCCCCCTATTCCAGTTTGTTTTGCCTGATTCATGGCCTTAATAGCCGAAAAGCTCATGATCTTATTGGTTTTCAATCCCTCTTCTACGAAACTTCCCATTTTCACCACTTCATTAAAAATTTTCCCAATTGCTTATACCAGATGACCGTAGTAAGTAGGCTCTAAGGCATGTAGAAAGCAGTCCACCATTTCTATTTCCTTTATGGGAGGGTCCACCCGTGCAACTTGTTCCCTCCGTCTAAACCCGTACTCCCAGAAACTTTCCTTGGGTTTCTTCTCCATTTTTGTTAGCGATAGCCTGTCTGGAATTATCTTCAAATTGTACTGGAAGTGGTTAGCGAATGACTGAGCTAGATTATCCCAGATGAACAATCTGGTGAGATACTGACGGGTATACCACTCCAGTGTAGAACTGCTCAAACTTTGGCTAAAATAAGCCATCAACATCTCATCTCTTCCCCCCTACACCACACATCTTGCTACAATAACTCCTTAGATGGGCTATCGGATCCCCATGTCCATCGTACATACCGAACTTAGGTAGCTTGAATCCAGCCGGGAGCTGCACCTCTGGAAACAAACATAAATCTTTTTACGCGATGCTCACTTGGCCTCCTAGCCCTTGTATGTTACGGAAAGATTGTTCTAGACTTCTCATCTTCCGTGCCATCTCTTCTTGCTCCAAGTTTCTGACAGGCTTTTCTTCCGTCATATCCATAAGTGGTGTATAAGAGACATGCTGCCTGAATGTTGGCTCCAGTGGATAATAATGAGTGTCTTGAACATAGAACACTAGTTCACTCGATGATTTGTGTAGAGCGGTAGGTGGTGGTGCCACATATACCGGGGCGACCTGAGGTGGTTGTGGTGGAACTTGTTTGGATAGTGGTGGTGGTGCATGTGAAGTCGTGGCATAGTAATGTTGGTAATTTGGGTACGTGCAAGATGAGTTCATGGTAGGTGGTTCAGGATTAGGATTTGTGGGAGGGACGTATGCTGGATTGGCTGGATAGGTGGGCAAAGGTTGACCCCTGGACCAGGCTTGGTAAATTTCCGCCATTTGATGCCTTAGCTTATACATCTCCTCTTTCATAACCGCAACATCTACAACCTCTTCTTCCTGTACTGGGTCCATGATGGTAGGTTAAATCTCCTGAGTTACAGCCTTAGACATAGCTTTTGATTGTGTATTGTAATTGTAATGTGCCAGAATGCCAGTTGCCTGCTGAAAATCTGATACTCATTAACAACAAAATTCGTTAATAGTTAGCTCATAAGGGGTCAAATGTAATGATTAAAATCACAACTTTTTCCCTGATCATTATGCATCATTCCGGCATTTATTCCTCTTTGAACCACCATTTTCTTTTCACCTCTTTTTTTTCATTGCTTTTCTATTCATCCTTTTCTTTTTTCTTGTTTTCTTATTTTCCCCTTTTTTTCATTTTCATCTTTGTTTTCCGTTCATACATGTTTTCCTATCGCCCAGACAATTTGTATAAAAACGGAAAAAGAATGATAACAACTTCTTTTGAATTTTTCATTGATACTCAAAAACATTGATTACAAATGATATTGTACTACAAATGCAGAAGAAATACAAATACAAAATGCATGCACTACACATACATTAATGCTCCTAGTGCCCGCGAGACGTCGTTCGGTCTTGCCGCGGGCCTATATGCTAATCCACTTTGGAGTTTATCTAGGTCAGACTTTACATGCTTTACAAAGAACTTTACTATTGATGTGAATGTTGCCTGGGACATATTTTCACACAATTGCCATTTTCTGGTGATCTACTGAGCAATGTTGATGATTCTTTCTTGGATGACCCCTTTTTCCTGAAGCAGCCTGCTAATCTGTTTGGTGGGAGCGTCTAAGGTTTGTTGGTTCTCCTTTTGTAGTTGTTGTAACTCAAATTCTAATCGAGCCATAGCCATGTAGCAATGTTCTCTCTCTATTTCAAACTCTTTAGTTTGCTTGCTATTTTTTACTTCGGCTGTAATGATTTTCTTTCTCAATCGAGCTACCTCAACCTTGTGTTCATCTTGTAATTGCTGATCCATTCTAGCTCTTTCCTCGACATTTCTGGCCAGTTGTCTCCGAACCCCGACTAACTCCTTTTCTGCTTTATCAAGATCGAAGCTGTAGTTATTCACTTTGCGCCGAAGATTTTCAATTAATTTCTCATCTCGGGCTAGGCGAACTAGGGTTTCGGATGCAATATTCATTTTTGCAATTTTAGCCTTTAAGATTTCATTCTCTTTTCTCAGCTGCTTCTTTTCTCCTTCGTCAGATGCCGCTTGTAACCGCTCTCAAATTTGAGATCTCAAAATTGTTTCTCTAGCAAGCTGATCTTGGCTCTATACTCATTTTCTCCGACCACCCAATCTCTATACTCCTTAGACTGCTCGGCCAAAACTTGAATGTGAGGCCTTTTTATTGGTCTATCATGCTCGACATCCCGGTGATACCATGCAGCATATCCTGGCGATACTTCTCCTTGAGCTCGATTTCCCACACAAGTGTCTACCTTTAAGCTTTGGCATTCATTCCAAATCTATCGAATCTTTGCTTCCGGGAATTGTGTGTCCGGACTAATCTCTACTGCTTGTAAGCTAAGGTCTCCATCTTTTGGTATAACTTTATATCTCCCAAGCTGTCGTAGTACCATGTACGGTGCATAAGGCTGAATGCTTGTAAGACCCATGATCAAAAAATTCGACCTTTCCGTTGGCATGTATATCACCTCATCGAGGGGCAACCATCCGTATGCCCAATGAATTTGGCTAGCGGTCAACGATCGCAAGTACGAAATCCAACCTTTTGCCCCTTCCGACAATTTAACTTCTTTTGTTCTCATATAAAACTCTTCAATGCACGTCTTCTCAGATGAACCATAGCTCGAGAACGGAGGATGACGACACAAATGTTCTATTAACCAAATCTGGAGAATCAAATTGCAAACCTCAAAGAAATCATGCCCCGCTTTACATGATATGAGGGCACGAAAGATATCAGCTATAATCACTGGCGCCAGTGTGCTATTATCTTGCACAAGAAGAGTATTGGCCACCCCGGCCACCCTTGTATCAATGTTTCCATCTTTTCTCGGGAATATACCTAATCTGAGGAATGCCACTATAAAGGCAAATCGCCTATGTTCTTCCCACTTGACTCGGTTGGATTTACTGCAGAGCTTGTTTGTAGGGTCGTTGAATCCCCCGATATGATGATATCTGCTGTAGATGAAATTTAAAGAACAAAATCCATTAGCTAAGTCTTCGTTATGGACATTCCTGGCAATTTTGACTGAATCGAGCAATCTGTGCACTGTTATCACCCTCGGAGCCACCGGGTATTTCTCTTTCAGGAGAACCTCGTCTTTCCCGATATAGTAAGCAATTTCCTCTAAGGTAGGAGTGAGCTCGAAGTCTGAGAAGTGTAGAACATTATGTGCGGGATCCCAATAAGTGAAGAGTGCCCAAATAATATCACAACGGGGAATTATGTCCATCAATCCCGTAAGGTCCATTAGATAGCATTTAACCCAATCTTGTCCTTCTTGACCCATATCGTTCCACCATAGTCTCAACTCTAAAGGGATTTTATTCATTAAGGTAAAGGGTTCATTTTGTACTGTGCTCATCCTGTACATTTATTAAAGGCGATTTTATTCAGAAAAAGGAAAAATATTTTTTCAAAGACAATTTTCATTTTCTTGAAATAGTCCTTTTCAGACTATTTATTTTGAAAAGAAAAAGACATGATTTCGAAGTGGCCATTTTTGCAAAAACAGCCTTCCGGCGTCCTTTCGGAACATTCGGCTATTTCCAAAAATAGCAATCACCTCGATTATTTGAAACTAAAATTCAATATTTTATTGGTCATTTTCTAAAATGGTGGTTGGACCCGTCAAGGGTTGCCTACGTATCCCACCTAATGGCGAGAATCAAACCTGCGTAGTTCGGTCAAATTATGTGACCAATTATTTCCACAACATTGTTCCACCTATTTTTAGATTTTCTTTTCAAATTTTCCACAATATTTTGCTAATATCTCAATGCTCTTTTTCAGAATTTTCTCTTTCTTTTGCCTTTTCGGGAATTTTGCCGGTGTGCATAATGATCCAAGACAATTAAAATGCGACAAATAATATGCTCGGTCTTTAATATTACGGGTCACCTGTCCTAGACGGACCCAACCTCTGTGCTGAGTCCCCCAAGTCAGTTATGATGCAAATAATCATCCTAGACCTATGTTCAATATCTTATGGTTTCATATGTTGCTAGACCATGTACCCGAGTGGACAACTCGAATCGAGGAGGGGGCTACGTACCGAGGACCTGCAGGGTCGTTCGGTTTTGTAACTTATCCGGCCTCTATTTCTTATTTTGGGTATAACTTAACAGAAAGGTGAGTCTCAACCCGTAAGCACATCCCGGAGGTAAAGAAGAGAACGGTTTTTGGCACAATTCTATATATACAATCCACGTAATATCAAAGCGATAAAAACACGTAGCATGTTGATCAAAGCATATAACAAAGTCAAATAATATCAAGAACGGCAATTCTATTGAGCTCAAATTCTTAAACCGTGAACCAAAGTTCTGGGTTACTTATCCCCAGCAGAGTCGCCAGAGCTGTCACACCTCCCTTTTTACTACCTTTTTGATTTTCACAGAATAGGAGAATAAGGTATACCTCGATATCATAAATACCCCGAGAAAGGATATAATAAAAATGAGGAAGGAGATTTTCCAAATAAAGGACAGTCGGTTCGGGATTTTATTTAAAATTTCAGAGTTGCCACTTGGGAAAATAATGGTGTCCCAAGTCACCGGTTAATCCTGAATCCGAGGAAGTTGACTTTGTTTAACAGTCCGCGCAATAAGAAATCCGAATAAGGAATTCTGTTAACCCAGGAGAAGGTGTTAGGCACTCCCAGATTCCGTGGTTTCAGCACGGTCACTCAACTGTCATTCTTGATCTTAATTGATTTTATTATACGCTTTTATACAATATGCACGTGTTTCACTTTGAATATTTTACGAATTGCGATGTTGCGAAAACATATTTTGAGTCACACTGCAACCAGTACGCCTGTGACTTTTAACACGTTTCGGCTTCGCCGAGATTTATGATTTGAGTCACATTAGATGTGCACTCGTGTTAGGGAAAGTATATTTTAGAATTGTGCCTACATCGTCTAACAGCTTGTTAATCTTTACGAAAGGTCGTTAAATTAGATATCAACCTTCCCGAGTCTATCAAATTGTTATTCGTTTATATGGGGGGCCCTCTATTTTCTTTTCACACGAGGCTCGTCCCACTCAATTTTATAGTTCAATCCTAATATACAACTATATTTTCTATCATTTGGTTTTTCCATAATCTTTTAATTTTCAGAATACAAGTCCAGACCTTATTCTTTATGTTAGTGGGCCTGGACTCTTTGGGCTCATACTCAGTAGATTAATTTATGTGTCTAGGTTTCAAAAACCCAGAACTCACTGAAGTTATTCATCAGAAGCTCAGTTATGAATCGGTCCACATCTGGGCCTTCGTTATCCATTAGGCCCAAACCAAGTTAAATTGAAAAAGAGAAACAGAAATTGGAATTCATCATATATACAGATATTTCAGAATCAGAAGAGAGTAAATTCAAGTTATATTTATTCACGAAGAGAAATAATACAAAATTACAATACAAATTTCGAATCACAGCTAATCTAATACAAACTGTATTTAACTAACAGATTATCTTTTTTTCTTATATTTCAACAACTAATTTAAACTACTGAAACAGGTTATTTATTGGCTAAAAATGGCAGAATGCTACTTAATTATACGAAACTACTTAACAATACACTAATCATGACTACTTGTAACTTTCAGAGAACTGGTTGTATTGAACATTAAGCTAATTATGTAACACGTTCTATTAACTATATGATTAGCGACTTCATATTTTGCTACCAGTTTTATTCTATATCATTTTGACTATTACTAGACTATTTAAAGCGAGTTAACAAATGTCGAATTAAACTATCACATGCTGAGATTGTTATGAATATATATGTTACGAGTTTGTTTTTTTAGAAATTAACTGAATAAATCTAGTTATTAACCTATTTTTAGATAACTAGGTGATTTCGATTACTATCACTACTCTAATTCTACTTCCTAATCTGTTCCACTGTTTCCCGCATCTGTTTATGCTTCACATGAACTACTTATACAACAATTTTCTATTGAATTAAATATTCAACTACTTGTATGCTAAAAGAGAAGTAAATAGTAGAAACTGTGATAAAAAATCAACTTGATTCATTTATTCTCTTCAAATTCGCTGCAGTTACATGTTGAAGCTTCAGCTGAGTACCTGATTCAGCAATGAAAAACCTTATGAGTGTAAGGTAGCAAAAATGAGAGAATAAGCAGGTTGATCACAGCAGCAAAGCAACAGCAGAAGTGATGAATTAACACAGCAACACATGTGAAATCAACAATCGAGCAATAGTTCCAAGTTCAGCAAAACATCAATCCAATAGCACAGTAGAAGAAAACCAGTAGAAAAACCCAGCAAAAACCAAGATATAATAGAGGATTTCTACAGATTTCAGAATAGTGTTTCGACTAAACCCAGAAATTACTCCTAGTATATGATATTTTCTAGTTTTCAGAATGTATTCTCTGAATTCATAAAAAATCCAGCCCTTATTCAGGCTTTATTCAAGCCTATTTATAGATATGAATGGTGAATTTTTTTTTTTTGGGGGGGGGGGGACTTTGAAAAAGTTATTTCCAATTCCCTCCCCTTAATTCTTTTGTTTATTACACTTTAATACCTATTTCATATTCAAAAATGCCTTCCGGCATCTGCTGGAAGGTTCTATTGGCTTCTATTTAAGGTCAATTACTAATATACCCTCACTTGCTAATGTTATTAACTAATAAGCCTTTTTGTTGGGTCTATTATACCCTTTGTTTTGTGCATTATTGCAAAAATACTAGGCCTAAATGTCTGTTTTATCCTTATAGGCTTTATTAAATCTACAGTTATGCCATTTTTCATTCCTTTTATACCCCTATTATTAGTTACTATTTACCCGACCTATCTAAGGTCTGGGTATTCAGATTTTATGTCTTATTTAACTTCTGGCCCGCATTCTATAAGTCATTTAAGACTTAGCCAGATTTGAATCTTAGTTTCCTTTCAATTTTAACCTCTTTTAAGAGGTATTCATTTCATTATTGTGTGTTAGAATTGATTTGCAGGACTAGCCTGCTTATTTGTTAAGGATTAAACTCTTTCAGATTTAGCCAGTCTAGTATTTTGGACTTGGCTTTGCAAAATTGGTCATTATTGTTACACTGGCTAATTAGAATTAGGTTAAGACTTGCAGGTTTAGCCAATTTGAGAATTAAGGTCTATTATTAAAGAGTTGGCCATTTTCAGAACTAGCCCTTTAGATTTAAGCCTAAGGACTTTACAGAATTGGCTAGTTTCAGTACTGACCACTCTACTGTTATTTTAATTATAACCATTTTTATGTCATTTTCAATTTTAGCCTAATTACTTGTCTAATATAGCTATAACCAATATCCCCTAGAGCATAATAGGATTAATTGTTGTCTAATAACATGAACTTATCACAAACATAGCCTTTTATATCAATTTGCACACATAGCCACAAATCAAAATCATTTGTCATCTAAACAAGACTCAAAGAGAAATTTGAATATGGTTGAACTTCAATTAAACAACTTCACAACTCAGATTCAGGCATAGTATAATAGATTTGACATAAAAGATATATTCAGAATATTTTAATGTTCAAACTCACAAAAACCCTAAAAGGCTCGAGCATATTTAATCAAGTGTAATAGACAGTTTTATCAATGAGACCAATGAATCATGTTATAAAAAAAAGGCAGATTTATAACAAGAAATCATTTTAAAGAAGAAACTAATCTAACATGCAACTGAGTAATCAAAGAAAGCAAAGAAAAACAGAACTAACACAGAAAAGCATGCTTAAACAGAATCAAATATAGGGACAGGGGACTTAGCTTGCAGGATTGGTCTCCTGAGCTTCCCTGTTTTTCTATTTTCTTTTTGTTTTTCTTTCTTCTTTTCTCTTTTTTCCAGTTTTCTTTTCCTTTTCTTTTCAGATTTTAGACTTCAGATTTGAAGTCTTTTATTGGGTGTTTGGTGAAGGAAATAGGTGTTAGAGACACAAGAAGGTGTCTTTTGGAGGTGGGATTGTTATGTCTGCCTGAGTTATGGTTCCAGTGACTTATTCTTGAAGATTCGAGACGTTAGAGGGATATTCGAAGGAAAGTGGGTTCATAGGGTTAAAGATCAAGGCAAGACGGTTCAGGGGTGTTAATTTGAAGGCCTGTGTCAAAAGTTGTGGTCACCGGAGAAGAACTCCGGTGGCCGGAATTTCAAGAAGGTTGGGCCTTTTAGGTTTTCTCTGGGTTTTCATGAAGGTTGGGTGTATAGAAGCAAGAAAAGGGTGGTTTGGGGTTTGGAAATGGCCAGAGACGGCCATGAGAGGCGGCCAATCTCCATGGCCGGTGAGAGATTGTAACGACCCGGCCCGTCGTTACGGTAATTACCACCCCGTTACCTTGCATTTACATATATTATGTTTTTAAAACAGTATTAGAGTATATCGGGTGAGTTAGGAGTGATTTGGATTGAAAATGAAGCAAATAGCATGTTTGAAGGAAGCTTGAATATGAAAAGTCAACCAAGAGTTGACTATTGAGTTAGAGTGCTCGGAACCGGATTCTGATGATTCGGTTAGTTCCGGAAGGTGATTTGTGACTTAGGAGAGCGATCGGAATTTAATTTGGAGACCCGGTGTAGAAATAGGCTTGAATTGGCTAAGGTTGAATTTTGGCGAAATCCGAACGGTAGGTGAGATTTTGATCCGGGGGTCGGAATGGAATTCCGACAGTTGCAATAGCTTCGTTAGGTGATTTTGGATATGCCTGCAAATTTTCAGGTCATTCGGACATCGTTTGATCGGGTTTTGGATTGAATGTTAGTTTTGAAAGTTTTGAATAAACATAAGCTTGAATCCGTGTGTAATTGATGATTTTGATGTTTAGGATGGTGTTTTTATGATTGGAACAAGTCCGTATCGTGTTTTGGAGTATGTTGGTGGTTTTCGTTGGGGTCCGGGGGCCTCGGGGTGAATCCGGACCATCATCCGGCACTTTGGAACAAGGAATGGTCTGCTGTAAATTTGCAGACCACTGGGCACCAGTTAAGCCTTCGCGTTCGCGAGGGCTAGGCCCGCGTTCGCGTAGGCTGAGGGAAAATGGTCATCGCGTTCGCGAGGGCACTGCCGCGTTCGCGTAGGCTGGGGCCAGTTGGCCATCGCGTTCGCGAGGTAACATGCCGCGTTCGCGAAGGAGAAGGTTGGAACGCATCGCGTTCGCGTGGGTGAAGGACGCGGACGCGTAAGAGGAAAAGACGAAGCATCGCGTTCGCGTGGTATGGGACGCGAACGCGTAGAGGAAAAATCCGGGCTAGGAAGATTGGTCTTCGCGAACGCGTGACTGTACGTCGCGTTCGCGATGAAGGGACGGAGCAAGGCATCGCGTTCGCGTGGAGACCATCGCGAACGCGTAGGGTAAAATCGTCTGGCAGTGAATTAAAATCACAGAACAGAGGGCTCTCGGGTTCATTAACCCAAAACTCAATTTTTGAGCCCTAGAGAGAAGAAATCACGGGAAAACGCTGGGAAATCATCGGGTATTCATCGGAGGTAAGATTCTTGACTCAAAAACATCAATTTATGGTAGTATTAGCATCAATCTTCATGAAATTGGGTTGAAATCTTGAAGAAATGTGGCTTAAGTATTAAAAACGGGATTTTTGGATTTGGAGGGTCATTTGAACTCCGATTTCGATAAATTTTATATGCACGGACTCGTGGCGAGATAAGGATCGCGTTGGTGCTAATTTCGGAATTTTCCGAGCAGTGGGGCCCGGGGTCGGGTTTTACCAACTTAGTGTAATTATGCTAATTTCATGTAAATTGAAGTGGGTTATGATTATTTGACCCGTAATTGATGTAATTATTGTGGTTTGACTAGATTCCACGCACGAGGGAGCTAAATTCAAAGGAAAGGGCATTGCGGAGTAGTCGTCGCGCCGTATTGAGGTGAGTAATATATGTGGGTGATGACCAGCGGGTTCGAAACCCCGGTATACCACTTTGTGACGCTGTATAGCGGCGAGACACGCACACTCTTGAGAGTGCGGGGTCGATCATGAATTGGAGACTATATATATTAGTCCGACCTGTTGACACTGTATTATTGGCTATTCTAGAGCCGTCGAACCTCCTTCTCGGATGGTTGCATATATATATATTGTGAGAATGGCCACTCTTGAGCCGAGGAACCCCCTTCTCGGGCGGTTGATTATACATGTGGGCCGTGAGCCAGTTATTGGATCCCGCGAGGATCGTTATCATTGTCTTATCATATAGACATGCTAGTTTACTACTAGTCCGCAGCTATTTTTGTTATTATACTAATTCCAATCTCTGGAACTTGGTATTACTGTTTTCCAACTGAAAAATGATAAAAGAGTTTTCAAAAACTATTTTTTGAGCCTGCGAGGCTGTATCTGCATATTAGCTGACTAGTAGTGGATCGGGCTGCGCGCCGCAGCGAGATATATGTTGGATCGGACTGCACGCCGCGGGAATATCTCTATGAGATGTGCTTGGGATGTAGGAGCCCCTCCGGAGTCTGAACCCCCACAGTGAGCACGGGTACCCAAAATTGGAGTCGAGCTACGCGCCGTAGCGGTCATATCATGCATTGCATTGCATTTAGCTACATCTGCTAGCTGTTATGCTATTTATTGGTATTTGTTGGTACGGGTACAGGGAATATTGATTCTATGACAGGGTAGCTGATTATAGCTTTACATAGTGCTTTATTGCGGATTTCTTATCTGCGTTGTCTTACTCTTGTTTATTACCACTGAGTCTGGCAGTACTCATTTTACTCCCTGCACCTTGTGTGCAGATCCAGGTACCTCTCAGCAGTGATCCAGTAGCTGTGCGAGGCGACGTTTGTGGATATTCGAGGTAGGTGCAGAGTCCGCAGGACCCGATATTCCTTCCTACTGTCTTTTGACTTTGTATTGACATTTCTTTCCGCACTTGGTATTTTGTAAACCTTTACACATTCATGTTCAGTAGAGGCTCATGACTCTTGACCCTCGGTCTATGGGAGTTGATGTATTATGGGACTTGGTTCCCCGTTTTCGTTACATGCATCGCTGTTATTTCTTGAATTAATTTGCTTAAATGGGTTAAAGAGAGCTTCTAGCTCCGTTATTGTTATTAATTGGTCAGGTTGGCTTAGCAATGTGCTGGGCGCCATCACGACCGGATTTGGGGTCGTGACAAGTTGGTATCAGAGCCTAGGTTTACTAGGCCTCGTGAGTCTTGAGCCGGTTAGTAGAGTCTTGTGGATCGGTACGGGGACGCTTGTACTTATCCTCGGGAGGCTGCGAACCTTTAGGAAAACTTCACTTTTCTTGAACTCTGTCGTGCGATCTTGTTGTTCTGAGAACTGAACTTCTATATTCTATTCTCTCGCAGATGGCGAGAACGCGAGCATCAGGACGAGGTGGACGACCTCCGTTGCCACCTGTTAGAGGCCGTGGGCGCGGTCGTGCTAGAGGTAGAGGTAGGGCGGCTGAGGCAGTGCCAGCTGACCCGCCCGTTGTACCAGTTCAGGAGCAGCCCCCAGTGGTTGACGCCCCAGCAGCCTCAGTTCAGGGCCAGACTATATCTATTGCTATCCCTGGTCTTCAGGAGACTCTTGCTCAGATATTATCAGTGTGTTCCGGTTTGGCTCAGGTAGTTTCAGCTACCGCTACTGTAGTGACATCTCAGTCAGGGGGTGGTCAGCAGACCCCTGCAGCTCGCACACCTGACCCGCTTGTTCAGGGACTTCAGACGCCAGAGGCGGTCCCCGCTCAGGTGGTTGCACCGGTTATTCCTCCAGCTGCACCAGCTCCAGCTCCAGAGCATATGGTTCAGGTTATGCCCGATGACGACGAGCGTCGTCTTGAGAGATTTGGTAGACTTCAGCCACCCCATTTCAGTGGCGTTGAGGGCGAGGATGCCCAGGGTTTCTTGGATAAGTGTCAGAAGATGTTGCGTACGGCTGGTATTCTTGAGTCCGGCGGAGTTTCATTTACTACATTTCAGTTCACTGGTCCCGCATTTGATTGGTGGGAGGAGTTTGAGAGGCGTAGGCCCTGCAAGAGCAGCACCTCTCACATGGCAGCAGTTCTCTACTCTCTTTCTAGAGAAATATGTACCTCGGTCTCGTCGCGAGGAGCTACGTCGCCGGTTCGAGTGGTTGATTCAGGGCGACATGTCTGTGACTCAGTATGAGCTTAGATTCACTCAGTTGGCTAGGCATGCCACATGGATGATCCCTAATGATAGGGAGAGGATCGGGAGGTTCATTGATGGCCTCAACTACTCTATCCGTATTCTTATGACCAGCGAGCGAGTTCTGTCATCATCGTTTGAGCAGGTTGCTGATATGGCACGCTCCGTTGAGGCGGATCGTCGCCGAGAGAGAGAGGAGCGGGAGGCCAAGAGGCCTCGTGGTTCTGGCAGTTTCAGTGGTGCTCCATCTAGAGGGCATTCCCAGCAGGGCAGAGGTCGCTCATCTAGACCTTCTCATTCAGGCCGCCCAGAGCAGAGCGGAGGTTCTTATGGTCGTGGTCGACAGGGATTTCAGCAGGGTCGGTCATCGCTTGGTGCCCTCCCAGCCCAGAGTGCAGCACCTACTTCTCCAGCACCAGGTGCATGTTATGAGTGTGGTGAGTTTGGCCACATGAGGAGACATTGCCCTCGACTACGTAGGGGCGGGACTCAGCAGAGGGATCAGCCCTCCTCTTCAGCACCATCTCAGTCTAGTAGAGGTGGAGGTCAGTCTTCTCGTGGTCGCCCCAGGGGCGAGGAGAGATCCGGTGGAGGTCAGGCACGGTTCTATGCACTTCCTGACAGACGTGATGCAGTTGCCTCCGATGCTGTGATTACAGGTATCATTTATGTCTGTCACAGAGATGCCTCTGTTCTATTTGATCCAGGGTCCACATATTCTTACGTGTCCTCTTATTTTGCACATCATTTGAGTGCGACTCGTGGTATTCTTGATTTACCTGTTCATGTATCCACCCCCGTGGGTGATACGATTGTTGTGGATCATGTCTATAGATCCTGTGTTATATCTATTGGGGGTCCGGAGACCCAGGCAGATTTGTTATTGTTGGGCATGGTGGACTTTGATGTTATATTGGGTATGGACTGGTTGTCTCCGTACCATGCTATATTGGACTGTCATGCTAAGACAGTTACGTTGGCCATTCCTGGTATTTCTCGGATTGAGTGGCGGGGTTCGACTGATTTCGTCCCTAGCCGTGTTATTTCGTTCTTAAAAGCTCAGAAAATGGTTGAAAAAGGGTGTTTATCGTACTTAGCTTTTGTGAGAGATGTGGGAGCTGAATCTCCTAGCATTGATTCTGTACATGTTGTGAGGGATTTCCCAGATGTATTCCCCTCAGACCTGCCGGGCATGCCGCCGGACAGGGATATTGATTTTGGTATCGATTTGGTGCCTGGCACTCGGCCTATTTCTATTCCTCCGTATCGGATGGCACCAGCTGAGTTGAAGGAATTGAAGGAGCAGCTCCAAGAACTCCTAGATAAGGGGTTTATTCGGCCGAGTGTGTCACCGTGGGGTGCACCAGTCCTGTTTGTTAAGAAGAAGGACGGATCTATGAGGATGTGTATTGACTATAGGCAGCTAAACAAAGCAACGGTGAAGAATAAGTATCCTCTGCCTCGTATTGATGATTTGTTTGATCAGCTCCAGGGAGCTAGGGTGTTCTCGAAGATTGATCTTCGTTCAGGGCTACCATCAGCTGAAGATTAGAGAGTCCGACATTATGAAGACTGCATTCAGGACGAGATATGGTCACTATGAGTTCCTTGTGATGTCTTTTGGGCTGACTAACGCCCCAGCAGCATTTATGCATCTGATGAACAGTATGTTCAGGCCCTAGCTTGATTCATTTGTGATTGTGTTCATTGATGACATTTTAGTCTACTCTCGTAGCCAGGAGGAGCATGCTCAGCACTTGAGAATTGTGTTGCAGAGATTGAGAGAGGAGAAGCTGTATGCCAAGTTCTCCAAATGTGAGTTCTGGCCTAAGTCTGTGGCATTCTTAGGACACGTGGTGTCCCGTGACGGTATTCAGGTAGATCCGAGGAAGGTCGAGGCAGTGCAGAATTGGCCCAGACCGACCTCAGTTACTGAGATCCGTAGCTTTCTGGGATTGGCAGTGTATTATCGCCGATTCGTTCAGGGGTTCTCTTCTATTGCTTCACCGTTGACTAAGTTGACACAGAAGAATGCTCCATTTGTATGGTCTGATGAATGCGAGGAGAGTTTCCAGAAGCTCAAGGAGGCTTTGACCACAGCTCCAGTACTTGTGCTACCATCAGCCTCAGGGTCATATACGGTGTATTGTGATGCTTCTAGAGTTGGACTCGGTTGTGTGTTGATGGAGGAGGGTAGAGTTATTGCATATGCTTCTCGTCAGCTAAAGCCCCACGAGAAGAACTTCCCTATTCATGATTTGGAGTTAGCTGCTATTGTTCATGTCTTGAAGATTTGGAGGCATTACTTATATGGTGTATCTTGTGATGTATATACAGACCACCGCAGCCTTCAGCATTTGTTTAAGCAGAAAGATCTAAATTTGAGGCGGCGGAGATGGCTTGAGTTGCTTAAAGACTATGATATTACTATCTTGTACCATCCCGGGAAAGCCAATGTAGTGGCTGATGCATTGAGCCGGAAGGCTATTAGTATGGGCAGTTTGGCGTATATTCCGGTTGGGGAGAGACCCCTAGCAGTTGATGTTCAGGCGTTAGCTAACCAGATGGTAAGGCTGGATATTTCTGAGCCCGGTCGGGTGATGGCTTATGTAGTAGCTCGTTCTTCTTTATATGATCGTATTCGAGAGCGCCGGTATGATGATCCACACTTACTTGTCCTTAAGGACAGAGTTCAACATGATGATGCTAGAGATGTCACTATTGATAGTGATGGTGTGTTGCGGATGCAGGGCCGGATATGCGTGCCCAATGTTGACGGCCTTCGTGAATTGATATTGGAGGAAGCCCGTAGCTCGCGGTATTCTATTCATCCAGGAGCCGCGAAGATGTACCAGGATTTGAAGCAGCATTACGGGTGGAGAAAGATGAAGAAAGATATTGTGAGCCATGTGGCTCGGTGTCTAAACTGTCAGCAGGTCAAGTATGAGCATCGGAGACCTGGTGGTGTATTCCGACGTATTGATATTCCGGAGTGGAAGTGGGAAAGAATAACTATGGACTTTGTTAGTGGACTCCCTCGGACGGCGAGGAAGTTTGATTCAGTTTGGGTGATTGTGGATAGGTTGACTAAGTCAGCTCACTTCATCCCAGTGTGTACTACCTATACCTCGGAGCGGTTGGCAGAGATATTCATCCGTGAGATAGTGAGATTGCATGGAGTTCCTATTTCCATTATATCAGGACAGAGGTACCCAGTTCACATCTCAGTTCTGGAGGACATTTCAGCGAGAGTTGGGGTCACGGGTAGAGTTGAGCACAGCATTTCATCCACAGACGGATGGGCAGTCTGAGCGTACTATTCAGATATTGGAGGACATGTTGCGTGCTTGTGTCATTGACTTTGGTGGTTCATGGGCTGATTATTTGCCTTTGGCGGAGTTTGCTTATAATAATAGCTATCAGTCCAGCATTCAGATGGCGCCGTATGAAGCTTTATATGGGAGGCGGTGTAGGTCTCCAGTCGGTTGGTTCGAGCCCGGCGAGGCTAGGTTGTTAGGGACAGAGTTAGTCCAAGATGCTTTAGATAAGGTGAAGGTGATTCAGGAGAGACTTCGCACAGCTCAGTCGCGTCAGAAGAGTTATGCAGACCGAAAGGTCCGAGATGTGTCTTATTCAGTAGGTGAGAAGGTGTTGTTGAAAGTTTCGCCTATGAAGGGTGTTATGAGGTTTGGAAAGAAAGGAAAGTTGAGCCCAAGGTTCATTGGACCTTTTGAGGTGCTTAGGAAAGTTGGGGAGGTGGCTTATATGCTTGCTTTGCCACCCGGTTTGTCGGGAGTTCACCCGGTGTTCCATGTATCTATGCTCCGGAAGTATGTCGGAGACCCGTCTCATGTGTTGGACTTCAGCACGATACGGCTAGATGAGGATTTGACTTATGATGTGGAACCAGTAGCCATTTTGGGTCGACAGGTTCGTAAGCTGAGATCTAAGGATATAGCTTCGGTGAAAGTGCAGTGGAGAGGTCGTCCCGTGGAGGAAGCAACTTGGGAGACCGAGCAGGAAATGCGGAGCAGATATCCACACTTATTTGATGCTCCGGGTATGTTTCTTAACCCGCTCGCGGACGAGCGTTTGTTTAAGTTGGGGAGAATGTAACGACCCGGCCCGTCGTTACGGGAATTATCACACCGTTACCTTGCATTTACATATATTATGTTTTTAAAACAGTATTAGAGTATATCGGGTGAGTTAGGAGTGATTTGGATTGAAAATGAAGCAAATAGCATGTTTGAAGGAAGCTTGAATATGAAAAGTCAACCAAGAGTTGACTATTGAGTTAGAGTGCTCGGAACCGGATTCTGATGATTCGATTAGTTCCGGGAGATGATTTGTGACTTAGGGGAGCGATCGGAATTTAATTTGGAGACCGGTGTAGAAATAGGCTTGAATTGGCTAAGGTTGAATTTTGGCGAAATCCGAACGGTAGGTGAGATTTTGATCCGGAGGTCGGAATGGAATTCCGACAGTTGCAATAGCTTCGTTAGGTGATTTTGGATATGCCTGCAAATTTTCAGGTCATTCGGACATCGTTTGATCGGGTTTTGGATTGAATGTTAGTTTTGAAAGTTTTGAATAAACATAAGCTTGAATCCGTGTGTAATTGATGATTTTGATGTTTAGGATGGTGTTTTTATGATTGGAACAAGTCCGTATCGTGTTTTGGAGTATGTTGGTGGTTTTCGTTGGGGTCCCGGGGGCCTCGGGGTGAATCCGGACCATCATCCGGCACTTTGGAACAAGGAATGGTCTGCTGTAAATTGCAGACCACTGGGCACCAGTTAAGCCTTCGCGTTCGCGAGGGCTAGGCCCGCGTTCGCGTAGGCTGAGGAAAATGGTCATCGCGTTCGCGAGGGCACTGCCGCGTTCGCGTAGGCTGGGGCCGGTTGGCCATCGCGTTCGCGAGGTAACATGCCGCGTTCGCGAAGGAGAAGGTTGGAACGCATCGCGTTCGCGTGGGTGAAGGACGCGGACGCGTAAGAGGAAAATACGAAGCATCGCGTTCGCGTGGTATGGGACGCGAACGCGTAGAGGAAAAATCCGGGCTAGGAAGATTGGTCTTCGCGAACGCGTGACTGTACGTCGCGTTCGCGATGAAGGGGCGGAGCAAGGCATCGCGTTCGCGTGGAGACCATCGCGAACGCGTAGGGTAAAATCGTCTGGCAGTGAATTAAAATCACAGAACAGAGGGCTCTCGGGTTCATTAACCCAAAACTCAATTTTTGAGCCCTAGAGAGAAGAAATCACGGGAAAACGCTGGGAAATCATCGGGTATTCGTCGGAGGTAAGATTCTTGACTCAAAAACATCAATTTATGGTAGTATTAGCATCAATCTTCATGAAATTGGGTTGAAATCTTGAAGAAATGTGGCTTAAGTATTAAAAACGGGATTTTTGGATTTGGAGGGTCATTTGAACTCCGATTTCGATAAATTTTATATGCACGGACTCGTGGCGAGATAAGGATCGCGTTGGTGCTAATTTCGGAATTTTCCGAGCAGTGGGGCCCGGGGTCGGGTTTTACCAACTTATTGTAATTATGCTAATTTCATGTAAATTGAAGTGGGTTATGATTATTTGACCCGTAATTGATGTAATTATTGTGGTTTGACTAGATTCCACGCACGAGGGAGCTAAATTCAAAGGAAAGGGCATTGCGGAGTAGTCGTCGCGCCGTATTGAGGTGAGTAATATATGTGGGTGATGACCAGCGGGTTCGAAACCCCGGTATACCACTTTGTGACGCTGTATAGCGGCGAGACACGCACACTCTTGAGAGTGCGGGGTCGATCATGAATTGGAGACTATATATATTAGTCCAACCTGTTGATACTGTATTATTGGCTATTCTAGAGCCGTCGAACCTCCTTCTCGGATGGTTGCATATATATATATATTGTGATAATGGCTACTCTTGAGCCGAGGAACCCCCTTCTTGGGCGGTTGATTATACATGTGGGCCGTGAGCCGGTTATTGGATCCCGCGAGGATCGTTATCATTGTCTTATCATATAGACATGCTAGTTTACTACTAGTCCGCAGCTATTTCTGTTATCATTCTATTTCCAACCTCTGGAACTTGATATTACTGTTTTCCAATCGAAAAATGATAAAAGAGTTTTCAAAACTACTTTTGAGCCTGTGAGGCTGTATTTGCATATTAGCTGACTGGTAGTGGATCGGGCTGCGCGCCGCAGTGGTATATATGTTGGATCGGACTGCACGCCGCGGGAATATCTCTATGAGATGTGCTTGGGCTGTAGGAGCCCCTCCGGAGTCTGAACCCCCACAGTGAGCACGGGTACCCAAAATTGGAGTCGGGCTACGCGCCGTAGCGGTCATATCATGCATTGCATTGCATTTAGCTACATCTGCTAGCTATTATGCTATTTATTGGTATTTGTTGGTACAGGTACAGTGAATATTGATTCTGTGACAGGGTAGCTGATTATAGCTTTACATAGTGCTTTATTGCGGATTTCTTATCTGCATTGTCTTACCCTTGTTTATTACCACTGAGTCTGGCAGTACTCATTTTACTCCCTGCACCTTGTGTGCAGATCCAGGTACCTCTCAGCAGTGATCCAGTAGCTGTGCGAGGCGACGTTTGTGGATATTCGAGGTAGGTGCAGAGTCCGCAGGACCCGACATTCCTTCCTACTGTCTTTTGATTCTGTATTGACATTTCTTTCCGCACTTGGTATTTTGTAAACCTTTACACATTCATGTTCAGTAGAGGCTCATGACTCTTGACCCTTGGTCTATGGGAGTTGATGTATTATGGGACTTGGTTCCCCGTTTTCGTTACAAGCATCGCTGTTATTTCTTGAATTAATTTGCTTAAATGGGTTAAAGAGAGCTTCTAGCTCCGTTATTGTTATTAATTGGTCAGGCTGGCTTAGCAATGTGCTGGGCGGCGGCCAATCTCCATGGCCGGTGAGAGATGAACGGAGAAGAAGATGGACATGGGGCGGCTAGGGTTAGGTTTGAGAAGATAATGGCTGGTCTCTGAAGAGACCAAGCCAATATATACTCTTGATGAATCGATGGATCCTGGACCTTGGATTATCTTTGATCAACGGCCAGGATCTTATGTCTTCAAACGGTGCCGTTTAATTTTAAATAGAGACTAACTCGTCTCCGTTATATCTCTTTAGATGGACGGCTCAGATTTACTCATCAAAACTCTGCCGTTTCAATTTAAATCTCAGATTAAAATTCAACCGTTAGATTAGGTAGATGGACGGTTCAAATTATTCATTACATAAAAAAATGGTCCGGTCTCTTAAAATTACCTGGGCCAATGTGTTTGGGCCTGTACATTTGGCCCAGTTACATATTTTTGTGTGTTTTTCTGATTTTAATTATTTTTTTGTATAGTTTCTTGTTGTATTTTACTTTCTCTTTTTATATTCATTTTCAATTATTCAATTTTTTTCATTTCCTATTTTTCACTAATTTTTCTAATATTTTTCAACATTTTTGCTATTTTTCTTTATTTTCCGGAATTTACTTGTGTTTTTTGTTAATTTCTTTTTAATTCATTTATTTTAATATTTATACTTAAACTATATTTTTTTAAATTTTTCTACTTTTCATTTTTTAATGGTTTAAACACACAAATCCACTTTATTCAATCAAAACATATAATTGCAAACAAAAATATTATTTATTTTAAGTTGGGAATTTTATTGCTTAGGGCAAAAGTCACGTGCTCACACTCAGTACTATGACGAAGGCTTCTAGTCTTAAAATCGCCGGTAAATCCTCAAATGTCCAAGAAAGTCGTCGGCGACAGAATTTTCAAGAAAGAGGCTATAGACGATCTCCTCGTTAATCAGAACTATTTTTTAAAAAAAAGAGTAAAAGAAGAAAAGCTAAGTCTTTCTTTTCTTGATTTTATTTCGTTTCTTTTTATATATGCATGTTTCCCTTTTTCTCATTTTTTTATTCATCCTTGTTTGCTACCTTTAGAATTTGTCTATTTTTCTGGTTTTTGTTTTCTGCTTCATCTTGTGTTTAATTAGGAGTTATTCGTCTGTTGTTAATTGATTCAAAAGTTATTAATATGTCAATGTTTTTAGATTAGTATTTGCCTGTTTTTCTGTCACGACCCTAGTTCACCAATCGTAAACCAGTCATGACGGCACCCAGTCTTCGCGACTAGGTAAGCCTACCACGATGCGGAATATACAATTTCATGAACAAAAAAAGATAAGATCACAGCGGAAAAATGTAAATGAAATGTAATAAGTACCGCTTGGCACATACACTTCGCCAAAACACACTAAGTAACATACTACCAAGACCCGAAAACCCAAAGGCAACACAGCTAAGAGAAGAGTACAACTGTGGCTCTATACGTCAAGAATGTCTAAACAACGAGAATAAGGGAAAATAACTGCTATCGCTAATGAGAATAGAAGGAGACTGTCTGGATCCGCGGACGTGGCAGATCGTACCTCAAGTCTCCTGAAGTGCTGCTACATCACCTGAAATGTGCCTGACCTGATGTACCTGGATCTGCACAACAAAAGTGTGCATAAGAGTAGTATGAGTACCCCCCGGCGGTACTTAGTAAGTGCCAAGCCTAACCTCGATGGAGTAGTGGAGAGGAAGGTCAGGGCCCTACTTAGAGACAATAACACAATGATAATAAAAATAATAAGCAGTTTAAATAAGAATGAATATGAATTAACAACAATAAAGTAATTACTGCAACCGTCTACAATTAAGCTACAACAAGTAACCAACACAACATAAATTCAATTTAGCAAGTCCGGGATCTACGGGAATTGAACCCGCAGTCCCTCTCTATATCCAACAACTCAGGATCACCGGGAATTGAACCCGCAGTCCCTATATCAGTGTCTCTAGGTCTCCGGGAATCGAACACACAGCCCTAGGATCTCCGGGAATTGAACCCGCAGTCCGTACCTAAATATATCAGGATCTCTAGGATTCGAACCCGCAGTCCGTATCTTAATAGCTCAGGATCTCCGGGAATCAAACCCGCAGTCCGTATCTCAATAGCTCAAGATCTCCGGGAATCTAACCCGCAGTCTGTGTCTCAATAGCTCAGGATCTCCGGGAATCAAACCCGCAGATCGTATCTCAATATCTCAATAAACTCCGGGACTCCGGGAATCGAACCCGCAGCCCTTGGATCTCTAGGAATCGAACTCGCAGCCTTTGGATCTCTGGGAATCGAACTCGCAGTCCACAACACTATAATTCCGGGTCTCCGGGTATCGAACCCGCAGTCCACCAACACAAACAATAAAAAGGAAAGCACAGAGAAATAAGAAATTCATAACTACAATTACACCAAACCAGTATCAACCAATTCCAAGAAGTTCAAGCAAGACAAATAGGCACTTAGACAGATAATCTTATCTAACCATGCCTTTCTAACAAATATCAGGTAAATGTTACAATTTATTCAGCTAAATAACAGAATTATCACATTTTGAACAGTTCAAGTAAGGTGGTTTCCAACAATCTATGCATGTACATGCCCGTCACCTCGCATACAAGGCATTTAAATTAACACATAATATCCTAGGGGAGAAGGTTCCCCCACACGAGGTTAGACAAGCCACTTACCTCGATTCCGGCACGAAACCGCTAAGAGACAACTCTCTTGCCACGAGTATCAGCCTCCACAGGTGTAGAATCTGATGAAAATCAATATAAATACATCAAAATAGGCCAATTGGGCATTACCCAATCGAAACAATTCGAATTGCACCAAAAACTGCAAAGTTGCCAAAACCCGACTTTCGGTACGCTTCATGAAAAATTTTGAAATTCACATTTTCTGAATCCTCGTCTCGCCACGAGTCTGTACATACCAAATTCACAAAAATCGGAGTTCATTTGACCCCTTAACTCACCATTTCTATCTAAGAGGGTTTTCTACCCTTTTCAACAAAAATTCTCAAATTAAACACCAAAACTTGCAATAGATTTGAGTTATACAACCAAAATTGAGTTAAGAGTACTTACCCCGTTGTTCTCTATGAAAATTGGACCAAAATTTGCCTTATCCGAGCTCCAAATTGCAAAAATGGAAAATGGGTTCACCCGCACGGTTACTGTTCACGCACGGGTACTGTTCACTGTTCATAAAATACAGCAGCCTTTTTTTTTAAAGAAAATTGCTGCACAACCATTTTTCACTAAAATGGTTCTAACTCCATCATACGGAATCGAAATTAGACGATTCTTTTTCCTGTGGCTCCATAATTTTGATACGGATCTAGTGGCTCCAACAAAACTGAATTTGGAGCTTATTTGCTCATTTCAACACCAATTTTGCTCGTTAAACATTTAATTCACATATCGCGTCAAAAGCCCAATCGCGACTTGATGAAATTAAACCAAAATTTCCAGATCTGTCCTATAATTCATGATTTAAGTTCTTGAAGTCTCGAAATCAAATTTGGATCTCTAGAACTAAAAATAGACATTTGGATCATTACATTTATGCTCAAAACGGCAAAATCTTCCAAAAATGACCCGTTGAACATCCAAAACACACCCGAGACCCCCGAGACCTCAACCAAATATACAGACCGGATCTATTACCTCATTCCAACTTGCTCTAATCATAAAATCACTATCGTTAACATCAAAATCGTCCGTTTTCAGTAAATTCAAGCTTAAGTTTAACTATAACTTTCAAAATTCTTATTCGATCAAAAACCCGACCAAACGACGTCCGAATGACCTGAAAATTTGCAGACATATCCAAAATCACCCAATGAAGCTAGAACAACTCTCGGAATTCCATTCTGACCCTCGGATCAAAATCTCACCTATCAACCGGAAGTCGCCAAAATACTAACTTCGCAAAAGTAGGCTAACTTCTTCACCGGACCTCCAAAATTATTCCGATTGCGCACATAAGCTTTGAATCATCACCTGGAGTAAACCGAATCATTAGAATTCAATTATGAGCCTTCTAACTCACAAGTAAACATCAAGTTGACTTTTCCAATTTAAGCCTTCTTAAAAGAGACTAAGTGTCTCATTTCCAACTAAAATCAATCCAGTTCTACCCGATCAACTGAAATACTGATATTGAAACATATAACAACATAATTCGGGGAAAACATGGCAATAATACCTAAGACGATGGGTCAGGTCATCACATTCTCCCCAACTTAAATAGATGCTCGACCTCGAGCGGACCCTGAGTTGTACTAGAAGCAACCCAATAGCTGAATAGCCTTACCAAACATATACTCAGGGTGATCCCACGCCATCCTATCTCATAAGGATCCGACAATAGAATATAGCTGAGATTTTACAACCCATTTAGTCCATAAACCATAGAACTACATTTCACCTACTGAAATTGTAAGGCCCCGAAAATTTTTTGTGCATGAAACCTAGTAGTTGTGGTGCCATTGTCCGAATATTGTGTTAGGAATGCGTAGAATTCTTCGTGGCGAGCTTGCGAGCCGCGTTCGGACCCTTGGTAGTGATTTAAGTTTCAAAAATGTAAAGAGTCAATTTTTCCAGAAAAGTGTCGATTCTGCGGTCAAGAATGCGACCGCAGATCTGCTATGCGGACCGCATTCTTGCCGCAGAGCTTAACAGTAGGTTTGCAAAAGAATTGGTGTTGAGAATGCGGTCGATATGCGATCCAGAATGGATCTGCGGACCGTAGATCTACCGCACTCGAAGGTTTTTGAGTGTCAAATCTGCGGTGCACTATGCGACCGCAGATCAAGAATGCGGACCGCATTTTGGTCATATTCCGTAACAGAACTTGTGTAAATTTTGGGGCAATTCCGCAGTCACTATGCGGACCGCATGTTGATTCTGCGATCGCAGAATTGACCCGACCCAGGAATTTTATAAAATTCGTCTCGACCTCTTCTTTAATATAACACCTTTCTCCTTCATTTTATCATATCATCTTACCAAAATTAGAGAGAGAAGAGAGAGGTTTTAGAGAGAGAAGTTCTTCATCTTCAAAGATTGTTCCAACCATTTAGTCCAAAGGATTCTAGGGCCAAGATTCAACTTCCCCAATCTTTACAAGGTAAAAACCCTAACTATTTTTCCCTAATTTTCAGTTTTAAAATGGGTAAAAGAGAGGTTTGCATATAATAGCTTTTGAAACTAGAATTTTACACTCATGCATGATTATCGAACTTGATTTTGAGCAAAGAGGAAGTGAATAGGCGTTAGAGTCTATAAAACGAGGTCGGCAAAGATAGGGTAGCTTGGGTAAGTATAAAGTAGGAAGTTAACAGAAGGAAACTCGATACCAGGTATGTATGGCTAATTTTGATTCTTGTGAAATCGCCTATATGTGTGAAATTTGTTTGGTTCGTGTTAAATTGCCAAATTGTGTGAAATTCTTGATGTTGTTGTTAGATATTCAAAGTTGTTGTTGAACTATGAGTGATGTAATATGAGATTTGAGCCGAAAGATAAATGAGAGTTGAATTTGATTAAAAAATTGTGAATAATGGTTGTGATATTGGCTTGAGAAGTAATTGAGAACATGAACCAATGTGTAAATTGCTTATTTGAACTTGTTGTAATTGTGTGTAGTGTCTTATCTGCTGTTTGTGATTGTTGTTTTTGAAAACTGTACGGTGGGATCGGGTTGCGCGCCGCAACATGAAGAAATAAAGTGTGGGTTGGGGTGATAAGGGTGGCCGAGGTAATAAGGGTGGACGAGGTAATAAGGGTGGAAAGCGATCGAAATCGCAAATGAAATTGATACAAAATCATTAATATGAAATTGTGAAAGGAGACAGCAGGAGAGTTTGCAACCTGTGGGGCACTGATTGCCCCTATGTTTGACTACTTGCAATTTATGTGGTTGATTGGTTGTTGTTCTATTGTTGACCTTAAACGTGCTTGTGTTGAGGATTATCTGAAATGAGTAAAAGGTGGGAAACATGGTTAGTTAGCTTAATTGATTTCTTGATGTAATCTATTGGCTGTCTTGTCATCGTGATTCTTGTTTAACGGCTTGAGTTTACTTGGGACAAAGTTTGTCCATACATACCGGTACAATTCAAGTGTACTGACATCCTTTTTGCCGGGGACGCTACATTCATGTTATGATTGTAGGTGGATCAGTAGCAGGCACTTCAGCTCATCGGCAGTAGTATCCTTCACCTTCCACTGCTCGTTTTGGTGAGCCCCTTTCTTCCTCGGGGCCCTGTGTGGTTCATGCCACTTTTGTTTAGATTTCATTTTGGATTTGTAAGGTATAGCCGGAGCCTTGTTACCGGCAAGTATTGTATTCCCTTTTGTATCCTAGAGGCTCTGTAGACATGTAAACTGTGGGATTCTAGTCTTATGTATATATAATGTTATGTCGGGCGTTGTAAAAACTGCGAACTTGATAATGAATCACTCGTAAGGTTTTGTTTGTTTATTGTGAAATCATTTATGATTAGTAATATATTTGGTTAATGAGAAACAATCAACACATGGGTAACGCGTGGGAATGAAAGGCACCCAGGTCCGCTTGACTGGGGCTACCCGGTCAGGCATCGGTCATGTCCCTCGATTTGGGGCGTGACAGAAATCTTACACAAGATCAGAACCTCACATTTTTTTTACTCAGACTAGGCCCGAACCGGCAATAATAATCCACATCTGCAACCTCAGCTACAATCATATAATATACCACATAACTCAAACACATGCAGCGATAGCTTCCATTCATAACAGCTGCCCATGAAAACCAAATATCGTTAGAAAATCTCTTGATAGATAAAGTCTTATTTCAATAACTTTATATACTGCCAACGGCAATAGAAACACGCGATAACTATATCTATTCCATAGGTCACCCTTACACAAATCAATTTTCTTCTTGAACAATACCACAATGGATTTTTGGGCCAAACTTTGATATAAACTCTCTAGTCAGTCAAAATCACATATGTTCGTATTCATTAATGACTCCACGACTATCTCAAATTCAATGCACCACTCTGGTGATATGGCACATAATCACAGAACTAAGCCACAACTTGCATAATCCACGTACCAGTGAGAAACGGTCTGGACATACTCTAGCCATGACAACTGACTCTAACAAAAGAGTTGTACCTCAAGCTCATCAATAACATTACAACACAAGGCTGAGACCACGTCACGTATCATAAAATAGAACACATGAATCTACCTCGAAAGATCATAATCAATTCTCCATACAACACACAATCATCATACCTGATCCCAGTTTCCACCGTGCAACACGCACACATTTGATACTCATTCATTCCATGAAAGATGCTCAATATTTACATGTGATACCGAGCAAACCCGAATACCACCAATGAACCCAACAATAACATGGCAAAATACTACTGAAATATAATCAGTTTAATCACATTGCCCTTTTCTGAGACATATACTCTTGTCAAATCACTTCCACTTAGCAATACCGTTTTCCTTAATCATCCGAAGATCATTTATCTAATCACTTAGAAGGAATCAATGTCCATCACATGCTCTGCATGACATATACATATCTTGTTCACATTCTTACAATATTGAGTCGACGGATAAGATATGTATAAATTCATAACCACTGCCAAAACAATGATTCATTAAGCCTACACTCTTGGCAAGAACTATCACCTCATTCTGAGCCAAACAATGATCTTAGCTCTTTACTTTTACTTCACATACTCAAATTGCACTGATCTCAAATTCGATGATCTCGTCTTACCCAGTACGAATTTTTCGGGTAATAAGCCACTCCAGACATAATTTTAAGTCGCATATGAGGCCCCAATGTGCCAATATGGTACCAATTGAAACGCAATACCAAAAAAAAACAATCTCTGGAAGGGATCATCAAATCCTACGCACTAATATAGGATTTCCTGAGAAAACAGGAAGCAAGCTATATAAAATAGTATATAGAAAGCTATGTTCAATATCATACTATTTCGGCATGCAACCCGATCCAGATAACATACCCATGGTGGCGTGCCACCCGATCCACACATAGATCTAACATAAGGAGATACACATCGAGCCAAATCTGCTTATTACAACATAATACCGAGTATCTGTTATATGCATGCTAAGTGCATAAAGCTATCTCTAAGGGCATATAGCAGTATAGCTAAAAAAAATCAAGCACAGCTGAGGTGTGATATACAGTCTGAATTTTAAGAGCCAAGATGCTCATATAACATCATTCCTACACGAATTCTCAATACATAGCAATTTCTCAAGTCGTCTCACAATTCACACAACGCAATGCATCACTACGCGAAATATTTGTCAAAGAAACATCAACTGAATTACACCTCCATGAGGACCGCGTTACAAAAATGCACACATCTGGCATGATATAGAGCCATTATTCACATTAAATATATCTATCAACTTCAAGTCGATTCTGATCACACTGAACTAGTCTGATAACCTTTCAAAGGTCCATAATGACTTTTAATTTTTTTTATACGGCACAAAAGCAACCATTACAATCGGGGTAATATCCCCCAGTTCACAACCCAATATGCCAAGTACCTTCTAGGCATGATTCTTTAATTTAACGACAACATCACAACCTTCATACTTGGTTTACATCATTAATCAATCAAGTGATCATATGCCACACTTATATAATATTCCCGTGGGACACACTCCCACAACCTACAATACGAATATCCGGAGCGTACCTCCAAACCACCAGTCGTACTAACGTTGTAAAACGATCAAGAATAATTAACCAGGGCGCAAAGACCTTTCTGCACAACATCGTTCTCAAGTTATGCTTAAGACACTACCAATTTACTTTAACAATCAAAACTTCTTTTCTGCGCATCCGACTTCATGACATCTATGTCAAAAACAAATTTCCTTCACTCGTGTCATTCTCGACCCAATTTACCCAACCAGAACTGGTTCGCCAATATACCTTAAGATCGAACCAACATAGCATATAACCGTGCAACCAGCTAATCAGTAGCAACCTCCCCAACTTGGTTCGAAGCCACCTATCAGGACACATTTAATAACAAAAAAAAAATCATTTACTCTAATGATGCCACAATATTATAGTGAGGTTAAACTCACTCTTTCACAAGCTTGTGGAGACACGAATCATCAAAAATTTTAACTCTCCTACAATTCTTGCATTTAGTTACACAACAGTTAAGCCCACTACTTAGGTGACAAATTTGTTTTTTTTTTAACTAAGTCCCAAAATTTGCAAAAATTTTGGCAGAGTTTCCTTTGTAATTGGGCCTATCAACCTGCTAGAGAACCACCAAAATCATCCTAACAACACGTCCACAAATTTACAAAGCATCACAATGTATATCAACAACATTAATCTCAATACCGCCTGTATTATATTATCAAAATTGATACGTGGACATGCGTTTCACCTATTTGAATCATAACACATAGAAAATACATTTTAACCCTCCATTATCTAGGCTATTCCACCAAGTAAGAACATTGTCTTTCCTTAATATTTCTGTATACCTTCCACTGCCATACGCATTACACAAGACCAACATACTCATTACATAGCTATCTAGCTGTCATTCCCACAATTAGGGACAATACTGAACATATAAGTTCATAATACCAGCTCGTAAAATTAGCACCTCGGTGCTCCAGCCATAGGCAAAGATTCGGCCACAAGTCCTCCAGACCGGCCCAACATAAAACTTGCGGAGATCACATCTCGCCCCTCAATCGGGGAGTCACAATCCATCAAGGCAATTATATTACAGAGCACTCGAGTGCGCATACAGATGGTGGAAGGAATTTTAAGAATTATATCTCAAGCTGAATCAAGTACGCACGATAAGGAATCCAAAAGAAATGAGGAGTTTTCTAAACAGTTACATAGCCTCTCATAGATAAATACAGACGTCTCCGTATCGATCAGCGAGACTCTAAGTAACCGGTCTGTGTCCCGCGACTCCTATGAACCTAGAGCTCTAATACCAACTTGTCACGACACTAGTTCACCGATCGTGAACCTATCATGACGACACCCAGTCTTCGCGACTAGGTAAGCCTAACACGTTGCGGAATATACAATTTCATGAACAAAAAAAAAAGATAAGATAACAACGGAAAAATGTAAATGAAATGTAATAAGTGCCACTTGGCACATACACTTCGCCAAAACACACTAAGTAACATACTACCAAGACCCATAAACCCACGGGCAACACAGACTAAGAGAAGAGTACAACTGTGGCTCTATACATCAAGAATATCTAAACAACGAGAATAAGGGAAAATAACTGCTATAACTAATGAGAATAGAAGGAGACAGTCTGGATCCACAGACGTGGCAGATCGTACCTCAAGTCTCCTGAAGTGCTGCTAGAGCACCTGAAATGTGCCTGACCTGATGTACCTGGATCTGCACAACAAAAGTGTACAGAAGAGTAGTATGAGTACACCACGACGGTACTCAATAAGTGCCAAGCCTAACCTCGATGGATTAGTGATGAGAAAGGTCAGGGCCCTACCAAGGGACAATAACACAATGATAATAACAATAATAAGAAGTTTAAATAAGAATGAGTCTGACATAACAACAATAAAGTAATTACTGCAACCGTCTGCAATTAAGCCACAACAAGTAACCAACACAACATAAATTCAATTCAGCAAGTCCAGGATCTACGGGAATTGAACCTGCAATCCTTCTCTATATCCAACAACTCAGGATCTCCGTGAATTAAAGCCTCAGTCCCTACATCAGTGTCTCCGGGTCTCCGGGAATTGAACCCGCAGCCCTAGGATCTCCGAGAATTGAACCCGCAGTCCATACCTCAATATCTCAAGATCTCCGGGAATCGAACCAGCAGTCCGTGTCTCAATAGCTGAGGATCTCCGGGAATCGAACCCGCAGTCCGTGTCTCAATAGCTCAGGATCTCCAGGAATCCAACCCGCAGTCCGTATCTCAATATCTCAATAAACTCCGGGTCTCCAGGAATGGAACCCGCAAACCTTAGATCTCCAAGAATCGAACCCGAAGTCCACAAATACGAACAATAAAAAGGAAAGCACAGAGAAATATGAAATACATAACTATAATTACACCAAACCAGTAACAACTAATTCCAAGAAGTTGAAGTAAGACAAACATGCACTTAGACAGATAATCCTATCTAACCATGCCTTTCTAACGAATATCAGGTAAATGGTACAATTTATTCAGCTAAATAATAGAATTATCAAGATTTGAATAGTTCATGTAAGGTGGTTTCCAACAACCTGCGCATGTACATGCCCGTCACTTCGCGTACAAGGCATTTAAATTAACATATAATATCTTAGGGGAGAAGGTTCCCCCACACGAGGTTAGACAAGCCTCTTACCTCGATTCCGATATGAAACCGTTAAGAGACAACTCTCTTGCCACGAGTATCGGCCTCCACAGGTGTAGAATCTTATCAAAATCAATAGAAATACATCAAAATAGGCCAATTGGGCATTACCCAATCAAAACAATTCGAATTACTCCAAAAACTGCAAAGTTGCCAAAACTCGACTTTTGGTACGCTTCACGAAAAATTCAGAAATTCACATTTTCCGAATCCTCATCTCGCCACGAGTTTGTAAATACCAAATTCACAAAAATCGGAGTTCATTTGACCCCTTAACTCACCATTTCTATCGAAGAGGGTTTTCTACCCTTTTCATCAAAAATTTTCAAATTAAACACCAAAACCTGCAATAAATTCGAGTTATACAACCAAAATTGAGTTAAGAGTACTTACCACGTTGTTCTTTATGAAAATCGGACCAAAAATTGCCTTATCCGAGCTCCAAATCGCAAAAATGGAAAATGGGTTCGAAGTCCCATTTCCAAAACTTAACATTCTGTCCGGCACTATTCACGTCACTGTTCACTGTTCACTGATCACCCGCACGGTTACTGTTCACGCATGGGTACTGTTCACTTTTCATAAAATGTAGCAGCCTTTTTTTTTAAAGAAAATTGCTGCACAACCATTTTTCACTAAAATAGTTCTAACTCTATCATACGATCTCGAAATTAGACGATTCTTTTTCCTATGGCTCCATAATTTTGATATGGATCTAGTGGTTCAAACAAAACTAAATTTGGAGGTCATTTGCTCATTTCAATACAAATTTTGCAAGTTAAACAATTAACTGACATATCGCGTCAAAAACCCAATCGCGACTTGATGAAATTAAACCAAAATTTTCAGATCAGTCCTATAATTCATGATTTAAATTCTCGAAGTCTCGAAATCAAATTTGGATCTCTAGAACTCAAAATAAACCTTTGGGTCATTACATTTATGCTCAAAACGGCAAAATCTTCCAAAAATGACCCGTTGGACATCCGAAACACACCCGAGACCCCCGAGACCTCAACCAAATATACAAATATGATCTATTACCTCATTCCAACTTGCTCGAACATAAAATCACTATCGTTAACATCAAAATCGTCCATTTTCAGCAAATTCAAGCTTAAGCTTAACTATAACTTTCAAAATTCTTATTCGATCAAAGACCTGACCAAACGACATCCGAATAACCTGAAAATTTGTAGACATATCCAAAATCACCTAACGAAGCTACAGCAACTCTCGGAATTCTATTCCGACCCTCGAATCTAAATCTCACCTATCAACCGGAAGTCGCCAAAATACTAACTTCGCCAAAATAGGCTAACTTTTTAACCAGACCTCCAAAATTACTTTTGATTGTGCTCCTAAGCTTTAAATCATCACCCGGAGCTAACCGAATCATCGGAATTCAATTATAAGCCTTTTAACTCACAAGTCAACATCCGATTGACTTTTTCAATTTAAGCCTTCTTAAAAGAGACGAAGTATCTCTTTTGCAACTAAAATAAATTCAATTCTACCCGATCAACTGAAATACTGATATTGAAACATATAGAACCATAATACAGGGAAAACGGGCCGATAATACCTGAGACGATGGGTCGGGTCATCACATTTTCACTATGGCTCTATTCTCTATTTTTTCTCATATTCTGATTAGTTTAATAGGGTTATAATTAATTTAGTGGTTTTGTATTGACATCTTTGTCTCTGTTGGTGATGATTGGGAGTGCCCGAATTTCCTTTCATTTGATTTTAACTAATTTCTTTCAAATTTTCACGTGTCTGCTTTTATTAGTCTAATTAGACATAATTAGGTTTCTTCACTTCTAATTTTTCAGTTTATTAATTATTTCTCAACATTGACTTCCTTAAATGTTTGTAGTAATTTTGTGGCATTCTTATTAATTTTGTTAGAATTCTGATAGTTCGATTAATAAGATAAAATGTACATTCGTTATTTGTATTAATTGGTGTAATGTTTAAGCTAGGTTTGCTAAGATATAGCTGAATAATCTTTAGCTAATTTAAGATTTGATTTTTATTCAAGGCATTTGTTGGGATAAGATTAGTAATTCTAAATTTAAGGTAAGGGTATTTTCTGGATATCACAAAATCGGGTAGTAATATTGTCACGACCCTAGTTCACCAATCGTGAACATGTTGTGATGCCACCCAGTCTCCACGACTAGGTAAGCCTAACATGTTGCGGAATGTACAAGCTTATGCACATTTAATAAGAATTAGCGGGAAATGAGATAAAAGGAATGTAATACATGCCGCTTGGCACATACACCCGTCAAATACACTGTATAAGACACTACCAAGACCCGGAATCCCACGGGTAACACAGACTAAAAGAGAACATACAACTGTAGCTCTATGTATAAAGAGTATCTAACAACGGAATGAAGGAAAAACATCTACTAGCACTAGAATAGAAGGAAGGCCTCCGGATCCGCGGACGTAGCAGATCATACCTCGAGGTCTCCCAAAGCGCTGCTGAATCACCTGGTGTGAGCCTGTCCTGATGTACCTGGAACTGCACAACAAAAGTGTGTAGAAGAGTAGCATGAGTACACCACGCCGGTACTTAGTAAGTGCCAAGCCTAACCTCGATGGAGTAGTGACGAGGAAGGTCAGGGCCCTACTGAGAGAAAACAATTACAAGATGATAATAATAAGAATAATAAGCAGTTTAAATGATAAAAATTCCGAAATAACGACAGTAAAGTGATCACTACAACCGTCTACGATTAAATAACAACAAGTAACAAACTCAATCAATAACTCAGGATCTCCGGGAATCGAACCCGCAGTCCCTACCAATAACTCGGGATCTCCGGGAATCGAACCCGCAGTCCCTACCAATAACTCGGGATCTCCGAGAATCAAACCCGCAGTCCCTACCAATAACTCAGGATCTCCGAGAATCGAACCAGCAGTCCCTACCAACACATCAATTAAAGAAAACACACAGGGAGAGTATAATATGTTTAATTAAAAATTCACCAAAACTAGTGCCGACAATTTATCAGGAAGTTCAAGTAAGTCAAATAAATAATTAAACATGTTGAATCCTAGTCAATCATGCTTTTCTAACTAATACCAGGCAAAAGTAACACTTTTATCAGCTAAGAGCAGGAATATCACAAATCGGACAATTCAAGTAAAGTGTGCGTTACAACAACCAGCGCATGTACATGCCCGTCACCTCGCGTACAAGGCATTTAAACTATCACATAATATCCTAGGGGTGAAAATTCCCCCACACGAGGTTAGACAAGCCATTTACCTCAACTCCGGTACAAAACCGCTAAGAAACAACTCTCTTGCCGCGAATGTCGGCCTCCATAGGTGTAGTATTTGATAAAAAAACAATAGAATCACATCAAAATAGGCCAATTGGGCATTACCCAATCAAAATAACTCAAAATACACCAAAAGCCACAAGTTGCCAAAACTCGAATTTCGGTACGCTTATCGAAAAATCACGAAAGTTATATATTCGGGTTCCTTATCTCAATACGAGTTCGTGCATATAACCTTTATCGAAATCAAACTCCGTTTGCCCACTCAAATCAAAGGTTTTCAAAATTTTAGGCCTAGGGCTCAAACCCACCTTTAATCTTCCATTTTCAGTGAAATAATCACGAATTTCATGATAAACTAACGAATTAAGGTCAAGAAACTTACCCCCGATGATTTCCCGATGATTTCCCAGCGTTTCCCTTTCAATTTCCTCTCTTGGAGCTCAACAATGGTGGTTTTTGTGTGTTAGGCCGCGACTGAAATGTTCTGGACTTAAAGTCACTGCAGGCCAATTAACTCTATGTGATCGCAGCACTGGGCTTGCGATCGCGATTCACAAATCCTGGGCGGCCTATTTTTCTTATATGCGATCGCATGGGCTTGGACGCAATCGCAGTGAACAACATAGCAACCCCCCTACGCGATCGCAATAGTACGAACGCGATTGCACTACACACGTGCTCAACCTTACGCGATCGCATGCCTAACCTCGCGATCGTAGAGCTTCCCAACTTTTCCCTACGCGATCGCAGACTCCCCCTCGCGATCGCAGAGCCCAATAATTTCCTCTTACGTGATCGCATGAGCTGTTTCGCGATCGCGAAGCACAAAAATTCTCTGCAATATTGTAGCAAAACCAGCAATGCAATAGGCACCAAAATGGTCCGTTTGGACCCCCGAATTCATCCCAAGGCCCCCGGGACCCCAACAAAAACCACCAACCTACTCCAAAACATGATACGAACTTATTCCAATCATAAAAACACGTCTAACAGCATCAAAACACATAATTCACATCGAATTCTAGCCTAAATTTCTTAAAACTTTCCGAATTGCACATTCGATCTAAAACCCAAACAAACGACGTCCGAATGACCTGAAAATTTGTAGACATATAGAAAATCACATAATGAAGCTACAGGAATTGTCGGAATTCCATTCCGACCCTTGGATCAAAATCTCACCTATCGTTCGGATTCGCCAAAATTTCAAACTTCGGCATTTCAAGCCTAATTGAGCTACGGACCTCCAAAATATATTCCGAACGCGCTCCCAAACCCGAAATCACCTAACGGAGCTAATGGAACCATCAGATTTCCGTTCTAAGGTCGTCTTAACACTGTTCCATCTACGGACCATTTTCTAACTTTAAAGCTCTCATTTAGGGACTAAGTGTCCCAAAATGCTCCAAATTTCAGAACTGACTCTCCCGGCAAACCACAATAGCAGAATTGAACTTAGAGAAACAGTTAAATTAGGGATTGGGGCGTAATTTTCTAAAACGACCGGCCGGGTCGTTGCATCTTCCCACACTTAAAAGATTCGTTCGTCCTCGAACGAGCATAGAAAACATACCTGGAGTAGTGAAAAGATGAGGGTACTGGCTGCGCATATCCTGCTCGGTCTCCCAAGTCGCCTCCTCGACCGGCTGACCCCGCCATTGAACCTTTACCGAAGCGATGTTCTTTGACCTTAGCTTTCCTGACCTGCCTGTCTAGAATGGCTACCGGCTCCTCAACATAAGACAGATCTTTGTCTAGCTGAACAGAAGTGAAATCCAACACATGCGACGGGTCACCATGGTATCTCCGGAGCATAGAGACATGAAATACGGGGTGAACTCCGGCTAGACTAGGAGGTAAGGCTAAATCATAGGCAACCTCCCCAACACGCCTCAAAATCTCAAAAGGGCCAATAAATCTAGGACTCAGCTTCCCTTTCTTCCCAAACCTCATAATGCCCTTCATGGGCGAGACCCGAAGCAGAACCCGCTCACCAATCATAAAAGCCACTTCGCGAACCTTCTTGTCTGTATAACTCTTCTATCTAGACTGGGCTGCACGAAGTCTGTCCTGGATCACCTTGACCTTGTCCATTGCATCCTGAACCATATCAGTACCTAGCAGCCTAGACTCGCCCGGCTCGAACAAACCCACGGGAGACCTGCAGCCCCTACCATATAGGGCCTCATACGGTGCCATCTGAATACTAGACTAGTAGCTGTTGTTATAAGCAAACTCCGCCAGTGGAAAGAAGTGATCCCATGAACCTCCAAAATTAATCACGCACGCACGGAGCATATCCTCCAAAATCTGAATAGTGCGCTCGGACTGACCATCAGTCTGGGGATGAAACGCTGTGCTCAGCTCCACCCGAGTACCTAACTCCTGCTGTACGGCTCTCCAGAACCGTGAAGTGAACTGAGTGCCTCTATCTGAAATGATGGAAACTGGAATACCATGCAGCCGAACTATCTCCTTGATATAGATCTCCGCCGGTCGCTCCGATGAATAAGTAGTGCTCACCGGTATAAAATGGGCGGACTTGGTCAGCCGATCCACAATAACCCAAATGGAATCAAACTTCCTAACAGTCCGTGGAAGCCCAGATACAAAGTCCATGGTGATGCGCTCCCATTTCCACTCTGGAATCTCAATCTGCTGCATCAATCCACCCGGACGCTGATGTTCATACTTTACCTGCTGGCAGTTGAGGCATCTGGAAACATAATCAACTATATCCCTCTTCATCCGCCTCCACCAGTAATGCTGTCTCAAGTCCTGATACATCTTCTCGGCACCTGGATGGATGGAATACCACAAGCTATGGGCCTCTGCTAGAATCAGCTCTCGAAGATCATCTACATTGGGCACACAGATAGGCCCCTACATCCTCATAACTCCATCATCCCCGATGGTAACATCTCGTGCATTACCATGCTGAACTCTATCCTGAAGGACAAGCAAATGAGGGTCGTCGAACTGACGTTCCCTGATGCGGTCAAATAGAGAAGATTGAGAAACCACACAAGCCAGAACTCGGCTGGGCTCCGAAAGATCCAGTCTAACAAACTGCCTGGCTAAAGCCTGAACGTCTATCGCCATAGGCCTCTCCGAAGCTGGTAGATATGCCAAACTCCCCAAACTCTCTGCCCGACGACTCAAGGCATCAGCGACCACATTAGCCTTGCCCGGATGATAGAGAATAGTAATATCATAGTCCTTCAGTAGTTCCAACCATCTCCTCTGATGCATATTCAGGTCCTTCTGCTTAAGCAAGTGCTGCAAGCTCCGGTGATCGGTGTAGATCTCACAAGGAACCCCATATAAATAATGACGCCAAATTTTCAAGGCGTGAACAATGGCAGCTAGTGCCAAATCATGAATAGGATAGTTCTTATCATGCGCCTTTAGCTATCTGGACGCGTAGGCAATCACCCTACCGTCCTGCATCAATACTGCACCGAGTCCAACTCCTGAGGCATCACAATATACCGTATAGGACCCCGAGCCTGTTGGAAACATCAATATAGGGGCCAAAGTCAAAGCTGTCTTGAGCTTCTGAAAGCTCGCCTCACACTCATCTGTCCACTGAAAAGGGGCACCCTTTTGGGTCAACCTGGTCATAGGTGCTGCAATCGAAGAGAACCCCTCTACAAAACGACGGTAATAGCCCGCCAAGCCAAGGGAACTGCGAATCTCAGTAGCGGAGGAGGGTCTGGGCCAACTCTGCATGGCCTCCAGCTTCCTCGGATCTACTCGAATACCATCACTCGACACCACGTGGCCCAAAAATGCCACTGAACTCAACCGGAATTCACATTTAGAGAACTTGGCATATAGCTGCTTCTCCCTCAGAATCTGAAGCACTATCCTCAAATGCTGCTCGTGCTCCTCCCGACTCCGGGAATATACTAGAATATCATCAATGAAAACAATCATGAACGAGTCCGGATATGGCCTGAACACACTGTGCATCAAATGCATAAAGGCTGCTGGAGCATTAGTCAGCCCAAAAGACATCACGAGGAACTCATAGTGGCCATACCAAGTTCTGAAGGCAGTCTTCGGGATATCTGGCTCCCGAATCTTTAACTGATGATACCCAGAGCACAAATCAATCTTAGAAAACACATGTGCACCCTGTAGTTGGTCAAATAAATCATCGATGCGAGGCAAAGGATACCGGTTCTTCACTATAACCTTGTTCAGCTGACGATAGTCAATACACATACGCATAGAACCGTCCTTTTTCTTCACAAACAACATAAGAGCACCCCAAGGCGCCTCTCACTGGGTCGAATGAAACCCTTACCCAACAACTACTATAACTAATCCTTCAACTTCTTCAACACAGGAGGAGCCATACGGTACGGTGGAATAGAAATGGGCCGAGTGCCCGCAACAAATCAATAGCAAAATCAATATCTCTGTCGGGCGGCATGCCCGGGAGATCAGCTGGAAATACATCAGCAAAGTCACGTACCATAGGAACGAAATCAATAGAGGGAGTGTCAATACCGACGTCCCGCACATAAGATAAATAAGCAGCACACCCCTTCTCAACCATACGCTGAGCTCTGAGAAAAGAAATAACATGGCTAGGGGTGTGATCTAGAATACCACTCCACTCAATACGTGGAATGCCTGGCATAGCCAGTGTCACGGTCTTGGTGTGACAATCAAGAATAGCATAATGGGGCGACAACCAGTCCATGCCCAGAATAATATCAAAATCGACCATCCCGAGCAACAATAGATCTGCTCTGGTCTCAAATCCACAAATTGCAACCAAACACGACCGATATACACGGTCCACAACCAAAGTATCACCCACCGGAGTGGAAACATAAATGGGGGCACTCAAAGAATCCCGAGGCATACCCAAATGAGAAGCAAAATAAGAGGACACATATGAAAAAGTGGAACCAGGGTCGAATAGAACCGATGCCTCCCTGTGGCTAACCAAGATAATACATGTGATAACAGAATCAGAGGCGATAGCTGCGGCGCGACCAGGAATACAATAAAATCCGGCCCGACCCCTCGTTCGAGGGCGGCCTCTATCACCCTGATCCTTGCCCCTGGCTGGCTAGGTAGGTGGGGTGGCAGCTGGAGCTGGAACTATGGCCTGCTAACCTTGTGAACCATGCTGATACTGCGAAGACTAAGGAGGTGCTCCCCTTCTACGCCTGGGGCACTCCCTAACCAGATGGCCAGTATCCCCGCACCCAAAGCAAGCTCCGGGAGGACACGGTGACCGTGACTGCCCGGCCTCACCCCCACTAGTCTGACCCCTGGAAGGACCCCGCGCAGGAGGTGCACTGGAAACTGGGGGAGTATAATAAGGCTCCTGAGGTGCTGGAAGAGCTGAAGTACTACCGGCTGCTGGCAATGCTGATTGAACTAGCCGTCCGGAATAACCCCTGCCAAAACGACAGACTACTGAAGTGCGGGCACTAAAGAAATGGCCCGACTCACGAGACCTCTTGGCCTCTCTCTCTCCTCGCTCTCTAGGGAGCATACTCTCAATCCTCCTGGCAATGCTCATGGCCTGCTGATAAGATATATCTGTCTTCAACTCTCTGGCCATGCTGGATCGGATCGGCGGAATCAGGCCCTCAATAAATCTCCGCACCCTCTCCCGGACCGTGGCCACCAAAGATGGTGCATGCCTGGCAAGACAGGTGAAACTGATAGCATACTCCGATACTGACATGGAGCCCTGTCGCAACCACTCAAACTCCAAGCACCAAGAATCCCTAAGGCTCTGGGGAACAAACTCCCTCAAAAATAGATCTGAAAATTGCGTCCAGGTCAATGAAGCAGACTCTTCTGGACTATCCAACTCATACGTGCGCCACCAATCATAAGCGGCCCCACGAAACTGAAAAGCAGTGAAGGAAACCCCGCTGGTCTCCACAATCCCCATAGTACGAAGAATATGATGACACTCCTCCAGAAAACCCAATGCATCATCTGAAGCCAACCCACTGAACACTGGAGGGTCATATTTCTTGAACCTCTCCAATCTACGCTGCTAGTCCTCAGAGGCAGCTGGTCCACCTCCGGGCTGTGCTGGGGCGGCAGGAGGCATAACCAAAACCTCCGGAACCTGTCCCACTGGCACATGCTGCTCAGGTGTAACGGCTGCGGGAGTCTGGGCCCCTCCCCCGGCCTGGGATGTAGCTGCGATGAGAGGAAGCAGTCCTGCCTGAGCTAAAGTGGTATACATACTCATGAACTGGGCCAGGGTCTCCTGTAGGGCTGGTATAGTAGCAGCTGTAGTCAATGTACCAGGTGCCTGCGCTCCAACATGGTCTACCTGTGGCAATTTAGCGGCGGCACGCGCGGGTGCTGTGGCTGCACCTCGGGCGCGTCCTCGTCCTCTACCTCGGTCCCAGCCTCTGACGGTGGCAACAGGGGGCGCGGGTACCTGATCGTCACGAGTAGCACGTGTCCTCACCATCTGTGAGAGAATAGAAAGCAATAGTTTAGATTTGGTGCCAAAAATGTCGCACGACAAGGAATTCAAAAGAAATGAAGAGTTTCCTAAATAGGTACATAGCCCCTCGTAGATAAGTACAGACGTCTCCGTATCGATCAGCGAGACTCTAAGTAACCGGTCCGTGTCCCGTGACTCCTATGAACCTAGAGCACTGATATCAACTTGTCACGACCCTAGTTCACCAATCGTGAACATGTCGTGATGGCACCCAGTCTCCACGACTAGTTAAGCCAAACATGTTGCGGAATATACAAGCTTATGCACATTTAATAAGAATTAGCGGGAAATGAGATAAAAGGAATGTAATCCATGCCGCTTGGCACATACACCCGTCAAATACACTATATAAGACACTACCAAGACCCGGAATCCCACGGGTAACACAGACTAAAAGAGAACATACAACTGTAGCTCTATGTATAAAGAGTATCTAACAACGGAATGAAGGAAAAATATCTACTAGCACTAGAACAGAAGGAAGGCCTCCAGATTCGCGGACGTAGCAGATCATACCTCGAGGTCTCCCAAAGCACTGCTGAATCACCTGGTGTGAGCCTATCCTGATGTACCTGGATCTGCACAACAAAAGTGTGCAGCATGAGTACACCACGGCGGAACTCAGTAAGTGCCAAGCCTAACCTCGATGGAGTAGTGACGAGGAAGGTTAGGGTCATACAGAGAGAAAACAATTACAAGATGATAATAATAAGAATAATAAGCAGTTTAAATGATAATAATTCCGAAATAACGACAATAAAGTGATCACTACAACCGTCTACGATTAAATAATAACAAGTAACAAACTCAATCAATAACTCAGGATCTCCGGGAATCGAACCCGCAGTCCCTACCAATAACTCAGGATCTCTGGGAATCGAACCCGCAGTCCCTACTAATAACTCAGGATATCCAGGAATCGAACCCGCAGTCCCTACCAATAACTCAGGATCTCCAGGAATCGAATCCGCAGTCCCTACCAATAACTCAAGATCTCCGGGAATCGAACCTGCAGTCCCTACCAATACATCAATTAAAGAAAACACACACGGAGAGTATAATATGTTTAATTACAACTTCACCGAAACTAGTGCCGACAATTTATCAGGAAGCAAGTAAGTCAAATAAATAATTAAACATGTTGAATCCTAGTCAATCATGCTTTTCTAACTAATATCAGGCAAAACTAACGCTTTTATCAGCTAAGAGCAGGAATATCACAAATCGGACAATTCAAGTAAAGTGTGTGTTACAACAACCAGCACATGTACACGCCTGTCACCTCGCATACAAGGCATTTAAACTATCACATAATATCCTAGGGGTTAAAATTCCCCCACACGAGGTTAGACAAGCCACTTACCTCAACGCCGGTACAAAGCCACTAAGAAACAACTCTCTTTCCACGAATGTCGGCCTACACAGGTGTAGTATCAGATAAAAAAATCAATAGAATCACATCAAAATAGGCCAATTGGGCATTACCCAATCAAAACAACTCAAAATACACGAAAACCCACAAGTTGCCAAAACCCGACTTTCGGTACGCTTATCGAAAAATCACGAAAGTTATATATTCGGGTTCCTTATCTCAATACGAGTCCGTGCATATAAAATTTATCGAAATCGGACTCCGTTTGCCCACTCAAATCAAAGGTTTTCAAAAATTTAGGCCTAGGGCTCAAACCCACCTTTAATCTTCCATTTTCAGTGAAATAATCACGGATTTCATGATAAACTAACGAATTAAGGTCAAGAAACTTACCCTCGATGATTTTCCGATGATATTCCAGCGTTTCCCCTTCAATTTCCTCTCTTGGAGCTCAACAATGGCGGTTTTTGTGTGTTAGGCCGCGACTGAAATGTTCTCGACTTAAAGTCACTGCCAGGCCAATTAACTCCACGCGATCGCAGCACTGGGCTTGCGATCGCGATTCATAAATCCTGGGCGGCCTATTTCTCTTCTAGGCGATTGCGTCGGCTTGGACGCGATCGTAGTGAACAACTTAGCAACCCCCCTACGCGATCGCAATGGTACGAACGCGATCGCACTGCACACATGCTCAACCTTACGCGATCGCAGGCCTAACCTCGCGATCGCAGAGCTTCCCAACTTTTCCCTACGCGATCGCAGACTCCCCCTCACGATCGCAGAGCCCAATAATTTCCTCTTACGCGATCGCATGAGCAGCTTCGCGATCGCGAAGCACAAAAATTCTCTGCAATATTGCAGCATAACCAGCAGTGCAATTGGCACCAAAATGGTCCGTTTGGACCCCCGAATTCATCCCGAGGCCCCAGGGACCCCAACGAAAACCACCAACCTACTCCAAAACATGATACAAACTTATTCCAATCATAAAAAACGTCTAACAACATCAAAACCCATAATTCACATCTAATTCAAGCCTAAATTTCTTAAAACTTTCCGAATTGCACATTCGATTTAAAACCCAACCAAACGACGTCCGAATGACCTGAAAATTTGCAGACATATCCAAAATCACATAACGAAGCTACAGAAATTGTCGGAATTCCATTCTGACCCTTGGATCAAAATCTCACCTATCGTTCGGATTTGCCAAAATTTCAAACTTCGGCATTTCAAGCCTAATTGAGCTACGGACCTCCAAAATATATTCTCAACGAGCTCCCAACTCCGAAATCACGTAACGGAGCTATGGAACCATCGGATTTTTGTTCCGAGGTCGTCTTAGCACTGTTCCGGCTACAGACCATTTTCTAACTTTAAAGCTCTCATTTAGGGACTAAGTGTCCCAAAATGCTCCAAATTTCAGAACCGACTCTCCCGGCAAACCACAATAGCAGAAATGAACTTAAAGAAACAGTTAAATTGGGGATTGGGGCTTAATTTTCTAAAACGACCGGCCGGGTCGTTACAAATATTAGAGAACTTAAGGGGCGGTTTGGGTATAGAAAATGGGATAATGGTAATTCAGTTTAATAAATAGGGGTAATATGGGTACCAAAAAGGGCAATTAAGTAATTTTTAAATTGAAATGAGGGCATAATGAGTATTACAAAGGGGTAGGAATATGGTAGAATTAGCAAGAATATTCTAGAAAGGGATGTAGTATACATTTTAAACAAACAATTGCACTTAATTGTGCAACAAGTTAGAAATTAGTGGACTAACAAGCAAATAAATGAAATCTGAAGTTCCCTCTCATTTAACTCTATAAATAGGCATGTATTTGCATTAATTGGGAGAAGTATTTTGAACCATAAGGGGTTCTGAACCATATAAGCTTTTAGCACCACAAAATTCCCAAAACAATACTTGTTAAGGTTCCAGATCTTGAATGAACGTTACCAGATTATATTCTTCTCTTCTATAACCAAAATTCATGTCAAAAGCCTAAAAACAAACCAAAAACAATCAGAAACCAAAAGAATTAGTATTGTTTCATCATAATTTCAGTGGAATTTTAATTGTTAAGGCTTCATGTATAGTAATTGTGAATCAGAAGTTGTGTAAGTATGTTGGAATGATTTTCGAGCAAATTACAATTCAGCCGAGTCAGTTTTTCAATTTATTTCTGGGTTATATGGATGCATCTGCTGATACTGTTGATTCATGGCTGTTGCTGTTACTAGAATTGCCTGTGCTGATTTTGTTTTCTTGTTGCCAGGTACGAATTTGACTCCTACTAGCCAAAGGCTAATGAATGAAGTGAAGTTTGCTTTTTTTGTTTATTTCAGTTTAGTTCATAATGTTCTAGGTTGTCATTTTGGAGATATAATTCATAAATTATTGTACCTGGACTATTAAGTCAATTAAACTGCATTAGTTTGTTATTGAGTTATTGATTTTATAGTTTGATAATAGTTAGCTAGTTAGATTTGATTTGTAATTAGGACTAATGAATTACGAAAGTATAAATTTGCCTGGAGAATTATTGTGTGTATGTTGATATGCTGAAAAAAAAAATATAAGTCCAAGCCTATTAGTAATTGTAATAAATTCTGTGAAAAACTAAAAAATATCTTCAAGTTCTAGTTGATTTCCTCATTTTCTAGTCATTTGTCGAAGTATTTGGTAGCAACTAAATAACTGAACATGAGTCTACTATTTGAAAATGCATGTTAGTTAGAATAAAAGGTAATTCTAGATTTAAGAGGTTTCAAACATCTATGTAAGTCTAATCTAATTTTGGATTGATTAAATTGTTAAATTTGAAATTGACATTAGTTAAAACTTTGAAACTCTATTAGTTGCTCTTATTCATTCATATAGGCTTCAGCATATTTTCAGCAGGCCCAGATGGTATTAATCATGGAATTCCATCGATAATATGATAATTAGGAAAATAATAAATAATTAGGATTTCTCTCTTTATTATTAGTGGCAAATAAATAAAAAATATAGATGTTTTAGGAATGACATTAAAAACATTGAGATGAGCCTTGCCACATTAAATATACAATTGTGGGGCCCTCGAATAAATTGCTACATAAAAAAGACTTAAAATTGGAATGAATCGTTTAGCGAATTTTACGGTCTTTCCCAAAGTTAATAAGACGTGGATGTTTTAGGCACGATTTGTAATAATATTACCTTCTTAATACGGGTGCACATTTATGTGACCCAAATCCAAGTCTCAACGAAGTTGAATTATATTAAAAGCCACGGGCGTACTGGTACGGCGTGGTCAAAAGAATATATTTTCGCAACGTTGTAATTCTTTGCACAATTAAATAATAAACCGGAATATCAAAAATGCACATAACAAATGGAACATATAAAATAAAATAAAAACAAATACAGCAGTTGAGCGACCGTGCTAGAACCATGGAATTCGGGAGTGCCTAACACCTTCTCCCGGATTAACAGAATTCCTTATCCGGATTTCTAGTTCGCAGACTGTAACAGAGTCAAACATTCCTCGGTTCGGGATTTTTCCGGTGACTTGGGACACCTTTATTTTCCCAAGTGGCAACTCTGAAACTAAATAAATAAATCCCGTTTTGACTGTCCTTCAAGTGGAAAAACTCCTTCCTTTTATTATTATACCCTTCTCGGGATGTAGTAAATAGTAAAGGCTTGTAAAAAGGAGGTGTGACAACTCTGGCGATGTCATGACCCCAGTTCACACTGAACATGTCGTGATGGCACCTAGTCCCTACGACTAGGTAAGCCTAACAATGCGGAAGATAACCATAATTGCAGCAGAAAATAAAATAAACCGAATTTGTAAGATAAAAAAGGTGCTTAAGGTGCCGTTTAGCACGTACCATAACAACTCTTGAAGCTAACAACATTTCCCAAAACCTGGAAAACTCACAAATCACAAGCTAAGAGGATACACAATAGGCTCTGACTCAAGAATATCTATACAAAGAGAAAAACTGAAGTTACTATTCTTTCTGCAGAAAGCTGGAAAGGGACTCCTCAGTCTGCGGACGTAGCAGATATACCTTGAAGTCTCTACCAGTATGCCTCACTCTAAGGCTGACAATGTGAGCACGTGATTTTTACCCCAAGCAATTAAATTCCAAAATAAAAATGTACAAAATGATTTTTGATTGCAATTATTTTGATTAGTGTATAGAAAATACCCGTGGTTGTTCTAATTGAAAGAAATTTAAAATGAAATACAAAAAGGAAATTAATTAGAAAATATCACAAAAAATATAGAATAAATACTAGAAAATTAGAAAATCAAGTAAAAATACAAAAAATCGGAAAATCAAGGAAAAATACAAAAATTGGAAAATCAAAGAAAATACATCAGTGTAAAATAAATTCAAGGGACAATAAGTATAAAATACAAAGGAAAATACAGAAATTAAAATAAATAAAATTCAAAAATAACAAAAAATACAATAATACAATGTGGAATATCAAATTGGGCCAAATACATATAATATACTCCGCCCAAGTACATTACACAGACCAGGCCCATGCTAATTAGCCGGTCTTGCCCAGTCACTAAACCAAATGACGCCGTCAAACATCAAATAATTTGGGCCATTGATAATTCAAATCAGACGGGCCAAGTAAGTCGGTGGTTATATTAATAAAACGACGCCGTTGAGGGAATTAATCACAACCGTCCATCATACTTAATCAAACGGACGAGGCTAGTGTATCACTTAACCAAATGATGTCTCTTAGGTAATTAAATCACGACCGTTAAAACATTCAATCTAATAGACTAAATAAGAGAACTCATTAAATTGTACGCCGTCGTTTTGAGGACGAAAGATCTTGGCCGTTCATCTGATTAAATCTAACGGTTGATAAGCAACACTATAAATTCAGTATATATCATACCCCCCCCCCCCGTTTATTCTCCATTATACACACACACCTTTCATTACACAAAACCCTAGCCGCCATGAAACCCCCATTCTTCTCCCCCCTCTCACAGAGACCACCGGAACCCTACCGGTGGTCAGTCTCCTACCATCTTCTCCGTCTTAGGCCAACCCTCTAAGCCCCTCTCTTCTCCGTCTAACACCTCAAACACCATTAACCCTACCTCAAAAACCCACCAGTCCCCATTTCTTGAAATTCCGGTCGCCGGAACCCTAGCCAGCGACCACCAATGTGTGAACCAGACCTCCACCTTAAGACCATAGAACCATCTTGAGATGATCTATCACCCCACCATAGTCCCATATCTCGAATATTTCCCTAACCCTTAAAATATTAAAAAATGCCTCGTCGGAAACCTACTCCGGCGAGAACCCAAAAACAAAAGCCCCTTAGAACCTTACCCCAAATCCCCAAACACCCCTCTCATACTCAAATCATGCTTCCAAGAAGCATGTTTGGGAGATCTGGCACTTAAGAGAGTTCAAGTCTCTGAAACGCTGAAAAATAAAGATAGAAGAACGAAAACGAAAGAAAGAAGAAAGAAAGAACAAAAAAAGAAAGAAAGAAAAGAAAAAGCCCTAAATTGGCACCAGAAAGGTGAGGATCGAAATTCGGAGAGTGAAGAGAGGAAGGAACCCTCTTTTTAAGTATCTATGTACCCCAAACCTGTTAAATGGCTTTTGTGTTCTTACTTGCTTCTGTTCGATAGCTTTTTGTGTGCTTATCTGTTTAGAACTTAAAAAATCCCTATGCATGTTAAAACTCATGAATCCACCTCTGTTATATATCTTGCTCTTCTTTGTTCATATTAGCCCTGAAACTTATGACATGTATGCCTGAAATTGATTTAGTATTCATAAGTTCTTATATTAGCTACCTGTAAATCATCTGCTATAAGCTATTCTCATGTGATTGTTAAATAGATCCTGTCTCGACTAGTGTTTTAATTACTTGGAATTAAACCATTATCAATATGTCTCTCTGAGTTCTGATTAATTTGAAAGTTAGTCATAATTAGGGCTATTTGTGCAAGAAAACAAGAATATGGCTTGATTTGCAATATGATTTGTATGTTAGTTTCTTCTGAACTTTTGAGTTCTTATGTGTATTTAGGTTATATGTGTAAATGTCTTTTGTGGTTATGTTTGCAACACATTATGGGTCTTAGAATGGTTATCTTCGTAACAGTGGTTAATTTTGAAAGGGTTAATTAGTCTGAAAATGGTTAATTTTTAAAACAAGTCTTGGGGGGTTATATTTTAAAAACATTCAATTACCCAAGTCTTGACAGACCAAATGTAGGTCGGGTAAATATGATTAAATTCAAGGGGTAAAAAGGGAAAGGCAAATGGTATTTCTATAGATTACATAGATCTTATGCTGACATAAATGACTTAGTGCTTGGTTTTTCCGAAAATACATGGATAATAAAGGGTAAACTAGGCATAGTTAAAAGGTAATTGTGTAATAAACCTTAGCAAGTGAGGGCAACTAGGTAAAATATGCCAAATAGAACAATAAGGAACAACCTAAAACCTTCTAACATGGGTTCAAGTGCATTCCGTTAAAATTCTAATATACCTTAATGGATTTAATTGAAAAGAGTTGGGGAAGGAAATAGAAATAACTAATTCAAAAATTTCCCCCAAATTTACTCTATAAATAGGTTGTTACAAGCCTGAAAAGGGGGTTCTGAATTTGGGAGTTCGAAAATTCACATATAGGGTTAAATTTTTGGAGATTCAACTCTTGGTTTTCAAGTTTTAGCAATTTGAAATTAGGTGTGATCTTTAGTTCTAAGCTCTGAATTTCAGAGTTTGAGGGTTCAATCTAGAGTTCTAATCTTCAGAACTCTGGTGGCCATTTACTTAGCTTTCAATTCGAGCATTATTTCTACAATTCGTGTTGATTGTTCCTCTGCTGTGTTCTGTCACGCCCCAAATCGAGGAACATGACCGGCGCCTGACCGGGTTGCCCCAGTCAAGCGGACCTGGGTGCCTTTCATTCCCACGCGTTACCCCTGTGTTGATTGTTTCTCATTAACCAAATATCTTACTAACCCTGAATGATTTCACATTAAACAAATAAAACCATACGAGTGATTCATTAACAAGTTTGCAGTTTTTACAACGCCCGACATACACAATATATATACATAAGACTGGAGTCCCACAGTTTACATGTCTACAGAGCCTCTAGGATACAAAAGGGAAATACAATACTTGCCGGTAACAAGGCTCCGGCTATACCTTACAAAACCAAAATGGAATCTAAACCGAGTGGCATGAACCACACAAGGCCCCGAGGAAGAAAGGGGCTCACCAAAAACGGGCAGTGGAAGGAGAAGGATACTACTGCCGATGAGCTGAAGTGCCTGCTACTGATCCACCTACAATCATGACACGAATGTAGCGCCCCGGCAAAAGGGACGTCAGTACACTTGAATTGTACTGGTATGTATGGACAAACTTTGTCCCAAGTAAACTCAAGCCATTAAATTACATCAACAATTAATTAAGCCAGCCAACCATGTTTCCACATTTTCCTCATTTCAAATAATTCTCAACACAAAGCACTTTCTACAATTAACCACTTTAACAATAACCAATCAATCACGTAAAGCACAAGTAGTCAAACAAAGGGGCAATCAGTGCCCCACAGGTTGCAAACTCTCCTGCTGTCTCCTTTCACAATTTCACATTATTGATTTATGTATCAATTTTCAATAGCGATTTCGATCGCTTTCCATCCTTATTGCCCCCGACCACCCTTATTACCTCGGCCACCCTTATCACCCCAACCCACACCTTATTTCACCACGTCGCGGCGCGCGACACGACCCCGCCTTACAGCTGAAAACACAACAATTTCAAACAGCAGATAAGGTACTACACACAATTTCAACAAGTTCAAATAAGCAACTTACACATTGGTTCATATTCTCAATTTCTTCTCAATTCAATATCACAACCATGTTACAATATTTCCACAATTCAGGTGTTTCATCTCTTTCCACAATAAACCAATTCTCAAGTGTTTCGTTTGTTTTCCACAAGGTGCCATATAGGCCATCATAGTCATTATTCACAATTCTTTTGCCAAATTAAACTCTCATTTTACATCACTCATAGCTCAACAACAAACTTTGAATATCCAACAACAACATCAAGAATTTCACACAATTTGTCAATTTAACACGAAACAAACAACTTCACACATATTGGCGATTTCACAAGAATCAAAATTAGCCATACATACCTCGATTGAGCTTTCCTTAAGTTACTACAACACTCCAAAAACTCTAGCAATTCCAATCTACTATGAGACATAACAAAATTAAACACATATTAGAAAGATATTCATGAAACTAGCTCATTTGAGCATTTTATCAAATACTAGTTGTGCATCTTGATTTCAAATCCCCTTTTCAAGAATTACTTCATTCCCTAACCCTATCTTTACTTATTTATGTTCATCAATCTTCCCACAACTCTATTTGCACAAGCATGCATACATAACACTACCATACCAAGAATCATACCTCAATAATACATCTCACAACCTCAACAATACTAACATAACCTAGGTTAGGAACCCATGGCTCCCAATTACCCTCCCATGAGTTCTAATGTATGTATCTTACATAAATAATCACCATAGAGTAGTTGGAGATGATAGACATACCTCTTGTAGTAAGAATTTTAAGAATCTCCACTTGAGGTGTTCTTGAAGAATTCAAGAATTAGAAGGAAAATCTAAGGATTTTGAAGATTAATCCTTGTTAGTATAAGTGTTTAAGGGGTAGAAATTACTCAAAGAACTATAAAATCTTACCTTAGATCATAGGGATGAAGTTTGGGATGAAACCCTCTTGAGAGAGCAAGTCATAACCCCAAAAATGAGTTTGGAACACTCTAGGCCGGTCTTTGGGGTATTAAAACTATCCAGGTGCGCGAAGTGTTGCCCAGGTGCGCGAAGTGTGCAAGCTTCGCGCATGACTTCGCGCATTTTCCTGAGCATTCTGCCTAAGGTGCGCGAAGTGTGCGCGAAGTCCACTTCGCGCAGGACTTCGCGCATCCGACACCTGACGAGTAAAATGATCATAACTTTCTGTATACACCTCCGAATGACGAACGGTTTGTTGCGTTGGAAACTAGACTCAAAGGCTTTAATTTGATAGGTTGATCCTCACACAACTCATTATATAACCGGAGATATGATCGTTCAAAGTGAGGTCTTGTGCGCACTCTTTTACAGATTTCGTCTAATATGCAATTTTCCATCTTGGATTAGGCTTAGGCCTCTCCTTAGACCCCAAATCACTTATAATAAGACTTATACCCTTATTAAACTATCTAATTAGTATCCATAATATTATGAATCCTTATTTGCACAAGAGATAAAACAATGTAGCCTAAATTAGCACGACGAAATCTTAAATAACTCGAAAAAAAAATTTTCGGGGCCTTACATCCTCCCCCCCTTAAGATCATTCGTCCTCGAATGAGGATTTGAGAATGAGTTGGCTTTGAAAGACATGCTATGTAAACTATCAAAATTTTGACTAACTCTTATATTCTAGAAAAATTTCGCCGGAGTTTCCTTTGTATTATGGACATATCCACCTGTCAGAGGGCCCCCGAAACACATTACCAAACAACAATATACAAATGCAATATTTCTCACAACTGGTATACACTTTCTTACCTCAACGAATGCACATATTCTATCACATTGTTACAATTGCACAAAAACTAGTCACTTCAATGAATTCTTACCTTATTAAACCAATTTAACACCATGTACACTCAACAAACCATTACCAATCTACACTTATTATTAGTTGTTTACTTAACACATGAATCTTTATAAGGCTTCCATTTATCAAGAAAGGTTTAAGTGACCCAAGGTAACAACACATACAACTCATTACCAAATGAAGGAAACTTGACTAACACTAAGAGGGAAACAACTTGGACAAGGCAATAGTTACTAGGAGCAGAAGGATCGCCTAATTTCTACTAAGCTTGATCAAACAAATGGGGGTACTTTTCCTTCATCTCTTTTTCTGCCTCCCACGTGGCCTCCTCAACTTGTTGACTTCGCCACAATACTTTAACAGAGGCAACTTCCTTATTTCTCAACTTACGAACTTGCCTATCAAGGATGGCAACCAGAACTTCTTCATATGATAAATCCTCATTAACCTCAATAGCCTCGACCGGCATGATGGTGGATGGATCTCCAATCACTTTCTTCAACATGGACACATGGAACACCGGATGCACTGATGACATCTCAGGAGGCAACTCTAGCCTATAAGCAACTTGGCCAATCCTTTGAACGATCCGATATGGCCCGACATACCTAGGACTCAATTTTCCTTTCTTTCCGAATCGCATGACTCCCTTCATAGGAGATACCCTCAAGAACACCCAATCATCGACTTGAAACTCCAAATCCCTTCGACGAACGTCTACATAGGATTTTTGACGACTCTGTGCTGTTTTCATTCTCTCCTGAATAACCTTGACCTTTTCCATAGCCTCGTATACCATATCTGGCCCTAGTAATTCCGCTTCACCTACCTCAAACCACCCGATTGGCGATCTACATCTTCTCCCGTATAATGCCTCAAACGGGGCCATCTGAATGCTAGCATGATAGCTGTTATTGTAAGCAAATTCTATCGGTGGCAAGTGTTCATCCCAATTACCTTTAAAATCTAAGACACAAGCCCGCAACATATCTTCAAGCGTCTGAATGGTCCGCTCGGCCTGTCCATTGGTCTGTGGATGGAAAGTCGTGCTGAGATTCACCTGAGTTCCCAAACCTTGCTGAAACTTCTTCCAAAAGTTAGCGGTGAACTGAGCCCCGCGATCCGAGATAATAGAAAGTGGAGTGCCATGAAGCCTTACTATCTCTTTGATGTACAATCTTGCATATTGCTCCGCAGTATTAGTGGACTTGACAGGCAGGAAGTGAGCTGATTTGGTGAGTCGATCTACTACCACCCATATTGAGTCAAACTTACGCCGAGTGCGAGGTAACCCCACCACGAAATCCATATTGATCATCTCCCATTTCCACCTTGGTATTTCTATAAGCTGAGTTAATCCACCAGGCCGTTGATGCTTGGCCCTCACTTGCTGAGAGTTCGGGCATTTAGCTACAAAGCTTGCCACATCCCTTTTCATACCGTTCCACCAATAAATCTCCTTGAGGTCATGATACATTTTAGTGGAACCTGGGTGCACAGAATACCTGGAAATATGAGCCTCTGCCATTACTCTCTCCCGAAGTTCGTCCACGTCCGGGACACATAGCCTACCTTGGCACCGCAATACACCATCCTCGCTACAGAGTACAAATGCTGAGGTCTTGTCATTCATAACTACTTCCTTCACCGAACCAATGTTGGATCCATAAACTATTTTTCCTTGATTTCCGCAACCAATGATGATTCCGCTCCATTATGAACCAAAACATTCCCCTCGTCTGACGTCCAGATACGAACCCCCAAACTGGCCAATTGGTAAACCTCCCGAGCTAGGGGTCTCTGATCCACACCCAAATGAGCCATACTACCTATGGATTTTCGACTAAGAGCATCAGCTGCCACATTTGGTTTCCCCGGATGGTACAATATGTTCATATCATAGTCTTTGAGCAGTTCTAACCACCGCCGCTGTCTCAGATTCAGCTCCTTCTGTTTGAACAAATACTGGAGGCTCTTGTGGTCTGAAAACACATCTACATAAACCCCATAAAGATAGTGCCGCCATATTTTCAAACAGACACAACTATCGCGAGCTCCAAATCATGTGTCGGATGATTCTTCTCGTGATTCTTGAGTTATCTCAAAGTATACTCTATAACCTTTCCGTGTTGCATCAACACACACCCCAAACAAACCTTGGAGGCATAACTATCGCCTTAACACTTTACATCATTAGCGGAACATCTTTATTATATTCCTCTTACATAAGACCTTCCACGAATTGAGTTCTACTATAATTTCCTTGATATGGTTACGATCCCATGTGAACAATTTCTACTAACTCTTCACAATTCTTAACAAAAGGCATTGTTGAATGAGTTTTCTCATATGGCCTCCTATCTCAAATGAATAGCACTGGCTAACTTGCACACGTACCCCGAATAACACTATCTTGCACGACATTGCATCAAATGTAAGGTAACATTGTGCTCTAACTTTTCTTAACCACCCTCTTCTCCCCATATGTACATTATAGAATTTAAGAAACTGCACTACTTCCCCCGTGAATGAAAATTCCTACCATCCCTCCTTACGGTTAAACACCTATTAAAACATATATCAACAACCTTTATATGCATATGATTTAGGAAGGGTCACTAGCCCGAGAAGGGTATTCTCTGAAACTTTAAATCCTCCTCAATCCTTCAACAACAACTTTTGGTTTTACTCTTAAGTGTAAGGCTTAGTCCACTTGATTCTATCTCCGATGAATAACTCGCCTTATTCCCCATGTTATAGTTACCAATAAAGTTCCCTGATATTGCGGCTTAAGATTTATCATGCTAAACATGTCTAGTCCGTCACGAGTGTTCATCCTCTTTCAATCTATTCCGAACCTTTTATTCCCATCCTGTTTTGCGGATAGTGCATAGTTAATAGCTTTATTGTCCCACACATTTGTCTGCCTCCCGTGAACTTGAAAAATCATTATGTCTTGTTTAATCATTTTACAGTACCACAACTTCACCAGCGATAATCTCACTTCCCATTGTGTGTAGACATGAACTATCTCTAGACCCTTTAGTTGATATTCAGTGTCACCCAAGTCGGTTGCATTGCGGTTAATCCCTTATAATTTTTATTAACACTTGTGCCCTAAGTGAGTCCACCATTCTGATGCAAAAATTGTTTTAGATAACCATGACCATCTCAATTTAAAGGTTTTTCCCCCATTTCTTCTCACCTCATTCTTCCTAGTTAGCGAATAGCCACGCACTCTTCCATATATTACGTGGTCCATTAACTTAGGTATTTCATCCGGCTCACCCCTTAACTCTTATTGGGATATATGTAGCAAAGAGTGTTCGTCTGAACATCACTCAACACTTATCTATTTGTAAGACTCTTTAGAGGCTCTCTATCAAGCCCCAATTACCATCTTGGGTTGTTGTGGCAACACATTTATTTCTCCCACTCGTTCTGGCTTTCTTAGTATCCCGAAACTTTGTTTAAATCACAAATCTATTATTAGCCCATTCCAAGTACTCACAATCTTTCACATTTGACATATGGTACTTCCTTGGGTTCCATTTCTCCTGTCCTTCTAACAAGTAAAAGTCTCTTTACAAACATACTCTTATTTTCTAGAATCGTTGACCCTATCATTCACATTGCCATGCGTGAAGAATTTACATTCCTTAATCTCTTGGGATGCTAGTTGTCTATCATTAGCATATTCTTTCAGAGAGTCATGTTACCCATTATCTCTTTTCTAGACCACACCTGTCTTCACCAAAATATTCAAATATCATAGCTACATGGTCTCACTCTTGTTTCATTGTATTTAAGTAGCCTTACGATGGCCCTCCCTCTCCCACATGGGGCGAATGTCCTGGATCTTCACACAAGTCTTGAGCGTAGAAACTTTAGCAACATATGCCTCATATATCTATCCCTCTTATATATACTCGACTATTAGGAAAATTTAAGTCACCATAGTATTGATCTCATAAGTTCCCTATTCCTATTCAGCCATGTAGGTATGGGATTCCAAGTCCCCACGCATATCCTTTATGAGTGTAACGCAACCTCGTGCATTTATGGGTCCTTATAACGTTCGTAAGACAAGGGTTTTCTCACCTAGGGTCCAATTGAGTCTCATTTCATAACTTTTTAACTCATGTGAGAGACTTACACTCTGACCATTAATCTCTTAGTCTTTCTCCCATATATCACGTGCTTATATAACCAATATTATTTCACACCTTGCGATCAATTATATACTTCTCGCACTAACCACGTGTGCTACTTAAACTTACATATCAATTATCAAATCAATGCCTCTTCGTGCGGGTAATCACTTTTAATCCTTTCCTCAAATAAAGCATACTTGTAGTACTATGTACTTATACTATATATATATTCATACTGTTTATTCAACAAGATACATGTGCAATCTCCATAATACCCATGTCTTTTCCCATTGGTCATGACATATGACAACACTACATGAAACGGACGAAAGAGCATTTAAACTTACCTTGAATCTCAACGCACGTGTTATAAAACAATATTATAGTCAAGCTTTATCGCACGATTTGGAATGTTGAAGAAGGGTAATATTCCTAAATGTCCGTGTAGCCCCCTACTTATATGATGTGGTCGACAACACACCTATAAGAAGAGCACTACTAGACACGGCTCCGAGACATCCTAGGACACTTTAAAAACCTTAGGCTCTGATACCAAGTTTGTCACGCCCCAAATCGAGGAACATGACCGGCGCCTGACCGGGTTGCCCCAGTCAAGCGGACCTGGGTGCCTTTCATTCCCACGCGTTACCCCTGTGTTGATTGTTTCTCATTAACCAAATATCTTACTAACCCTGAATGATTTCACATTAAACAAATAAAACCATACGAGTGATTCATTAACAAGTTTGCAGTTTTTACAACGCCCGACATACACAATATATATACATAAGACTGGAGTCCCACAGTTTACATGTCTACAGAGCCTCTAGGATACAAAAGGGAAATACAATACTTGCCGGTAACAAGGCTCCGGCTATACCTTACAAAACCAAAATGGAATCTAAACCGAGTGGCATGAACCACACAAGGCCCCGAGGAAGAAAGGGGCTCACCAAAAACGGGCAGTGGAAGGAGAAGGATACTACTGCCGATGAGCTGAAGTGCTTGCTACTGATCCACCTACAATCATGACACGAATGTAGCGCCCCCGACAAAAGGGACGTCAGTACACTTGAATTGTACTGGTATGTATGGACAAACTTTGTCCCAAGTAAACTCAAGCCATTAAATTACATCAACAATTAATTAAGCCAGAGCCAACCATGTTTCCACATTTTCCTCATTTCAAATAATTCTCAACACAAAGCACTTTCTACAATTAACCACTTTAACAATAACCAATCAATCACGTAAAGCACAAGTAGTCAAACAAAGGGGCAATCAGTGCCCCACAGGTTGCAAACTCTCCTGCTGTCTCCTTTCACAATTTCACATTATTGATTTATGTATCAATTTTCAATAGCGATTTCGATCGCTTTCCATCCTTATTGCCCCCGACCACCCTTATTACCTCGGCCACCCTTATCACCCCAACCCACACCTTATTTCACCACGTCGCGGCGCGCGACACGACCCCGCCTTACAGTTGAAAACACAACAATTTCAAACAGCAGATAAGGTACTACACACAATTTCAACAAGTTCAAATAAGCAACTTACACATTGGTTCATATTCTCAATTTCTTCTCAATTCAATATCACAACCATGTTACAATATTTCCACAATTCAGGTGTTTCATCTCTTTCCACAATAAACCAATTCTCAAGTGTTTCGTTTGTTTTCCACAAGGTGCCATATAGGCCATCATAGTCATTATTCACAATTCTTTTGCCAAATTAAACTCTCATTTTACATCACTCATAGCTCAACAACAAACTTTGAATATCCAACAACAACATCAAGAATTTCACACAATTTGTCAATTTAACACGAAACAAACAACTTCACACATATTGGCGATTTCACAAGAATCAAAATTAGCCATACATACCTCGATTGAGCTTTCCTTAAGTTACTACAACACTCCAAAAACTCTAGCAATTCCAATCTACTATGAGACATAACAAAATTAAACACATATTAGAAAGATATTCATGAAACTAGCTCATTTGAGCATTTTATCAAATACTAGTTGTGCATCTTGATTTCAAATCCCCTTTTCAAGAATTACTTCATTCCCTAACCCTATCTTTACTTATTTATGTTCATCAATCTTCCCACAACTCTATTTGCACAAGCATGCATACATAACACTACCATACCAAGAATCATACCTCAATAATACATCTCACAACCTCAACAATACTAACATAACCTAGGTTAGGAACCCATGGCTCCCAATTACCCTCCCATGAGTTCTAATGTATGTATCTTACATAAATAATCACCATAGAGTAGTTGGAGATGATAGACATACCTCTTGTAGTAAGAATTTTAAGAATCTCCACTTGAGGTGTTCTTGAAGAATTCAAGAATTAGAAGGAAAATCTAAGGATTTTGAAGATTAATCCTTGTTAGTATAAGTGTTTAAGGGGTAGAAATTACTCAAAGAACTATAAAATCTTACCTTAGATCATAGGGATGAAGTTTGGGATGAAATCCTCTTGAGAGAGCAAGTCATAACCCCAAAAATGAGTTTGGAACACTCTAGGCCGGTCTTTGGGGTATTAAAACTATCCAGGTGCGCGAAGTGTTGCCCAGGTGCGCGAAGTGTGCAAGCTTCGCGCATGACTTCGCGCATTTTCCTGAGCATTCTGCCTAAGGTGCGCGAAGTGTGCGCAAAGTCCACTTCGCGCAGGACTTCGCGCATCTGACACCTGACGAGTAAAATGATCATAACTTTCTGTATACACCTCCGAATGACGAACGGTTTGTTGCGTTGGAAACTAGACTCAAAGGGCTTTAATTTGATAGGTTGATCCTCACACAACTCATTATATAACCGGAGATATGATCGTTCAAAGTGAGGTCTTGTGCGCACTCTTTTACAGATTTCGTCTAATATGCAATTTTCCATCTTGGATTAGGCTTAGGCCTCTCCTTAGACCCCAAATCACTTATAATAAGACTTATACCCTTATTAAACTATCTAATTAGTATCCATAATATTATGAATCCTTATTTGCACAAGAGATAAAACAATGTAGCCTAAATTAGCACGACGAAATCTTAAATAACTCGAAAAAAAAATTTTCGGGGCCTTACATGTTCATCTCAACTTAGCTTGGATTTCTGTTATTTCTCGAGTTAATTGTTGATTGTCTACTGAGTTCAGAAGTTTATTGTGATAATATATGCTCCTGTTTGTTGTTTGGTTGCTGTTATTGCTAATTTCTCTTCTCATTCATCTCCTTAGAACTCATCGATTTACTTTCATTTGATCAGGTACACTACTATCTCTTGAAGGTGTAATTGAAAACATGACGAAGGAATGAAATATTAGCTTGATTTTCGTTGAAGATGTATCTCTGGTTTTCTTATTGTTTGTAGTTATATTCTTAGATCTCTTGTAATTCATTAGGAATGGGTTGTAATAAATAATAGACCATATGAACTCGATTAGATTAAAGTAGAAGTAGCCAATATTGTAGTTAAACATAATTTAGTAGGTGAGATATAATTATCACCTAATTCTAAAACTAAAATCGAGTAAGACACAACTAATACACTTAGATATATAAGTATGTCCAGAAATTAGACATATAAAATTGGTACTTAGCTGTTTTGTTAATTGAATTCTGAATCAGAATCATTTAATTCACAAGTATAAAGTAGTTTTGAAGTTCAAATTGTATTACTATATATTTCTATTAAATATGATTTATCTGCAAATTTACTCTCATATTTTGTGACTTGATAATAGTAGTTCAAGCATACTTAATTAAAACATAATACTGTTTTCTTTCAGTTAAATAAAATAACAAAAAATAAACTTGCACTCTAGTATCATGATAATGACTCGAATATCAGGATCTGCCATATAGAATAATAACATTGATACAAATTACTATGTTACAATGTTTAATTAGATGTTAAATGTTGAAATCAGTATTGACTAAGTGCAAATTGGCGTTTAAATCTGCAAATTGTTACACTCATGAATGTTGCCTGAAATGATAATTAGTCCTGGTTATTCTTTAGATGTGAACGATTTGGGCCTCAATGGGAACCAAGCCTGGATCGAATTAATGTGGCATTCCTTCCTTCGAATAAGAATAGAGATATACGCTGGGCTCCAGAGGCCCAGTTGTATTAGATTATGGACTGCTAGGTAGTCTGAAGTCCAGGCCCAAAAATGAATAATGGCCTGGACTCCAATATCAATAAATTTGAAATTAACACAAAAATAGATATATATTAGGGAAAAAATAGAAAATATAGTGCATGAATAGAATTGGACTTTTTTTTTTAAAAAAAGGGATGAGCCTCGTTAAAAAAAATGAAAACACACGGGGCCCCCAAATAAATTTCAACATAAAATTCTAGACTCGGAATGACCGTTTAGCTAATTTCGCGGTCTTTCCAATCGTTAATAAAGGCGTAGATACTTTAGGCGCGATTAATAATATTACATTTCTAATACAGGTGAAAATTTATGTGACCCAAATCTCAAATCCCGGCGAAGGTGAAATGCACTATAGTCACAGGCGAACTATTACGGTGTGACTCGAAATGCGTTTCCGCGACGTCGGAATTCTTAAAAATAACAAAGAGGGACAATAATAATACATGAGAATTGAAGCATATAAAGAAATCGAATAAAAAAAATACGGCAGGTGAGCGACCGTGCTAGAACCACAAAATTCGGGAGTGCCTAACACCTCATCCCAGGTTAATAGAATTCCTTATCCGTATTTCTGATTTCGCGGACTGTTAAAAAGAGTTATAATTTCCTTGGTTCGAGATTAAACCGGTGACTTGGGACACCATTATTTTCCAAGTGGCGACTCTGAAATTTAATAAATAAATCCCATTTCAAATGTCCTTTAATTGGAAAAACTCCTTCCCTATTATTATAATATCCCTTCCCGAGGGGTAGTTGTAATTAGTGGTATATACCTTTGGGTAAGTAAAAAGGAGGTGTGACAGCTCTGGCGACTCTACTGGGGAATAAGAAATCCAAAACATCGGTTCAGGGTTTAAGAATTCGAGCTCAGTTAAAATTGTTATTTTTGTTTATATCTGATTTCATTATATGCTCTGATCAACATGCTATATGTTTACCGCTTTGATATTATGTGAATTGTATATATAAAATTGTGCCGAAAACCCTTCTTTTTTTACCTCTGGATGTGCTTACTAGTTGAGACTCCCCTTTCTGTTAAGTCATACCTAAATAAGAAATAGAGGCCGGAAAAGTTACAAAGCCGGACGATCCCGCAGGTCCCCGGTACGTAGCCCCCCTTCTCGATCCGAGTTGTCCACTCGGGTACACAGTCTAGTACAATTGAAAATCAGGATATTGAGCCTATAATTAGGATGATTATTCGCATCATATCTAACTTAGGAGACTCAACATAGGGGTTGGGTCCGTCTAGGACAGGTGACCCAGATATCAAAGACCGACCATGATTATATGTTGCATTTATTTGTCCTGGACTATTATGCTGACCGGCTAAATACCTGAAAACTAAAACAGAGAGAAATAGCAATTACTAGAAAACCGATGTCCAAATACTGTCGAAACTCTGTCAAAAATTTTGAGGAAAAATAGTTGAATTAAGTTATTCAATATTAAAAATAATTGGTCTAAAAATAATCTGACCAAACAACGCTGGTTTGATTCTCTCCACTAGGCGAGACATAGGTAACCCATGACGGGTCCAACCACCCCTTTTCTAAAAAAACAAAAAATGTCAAGTTTTTAGTTTTTAATAAATCAAAGTGATGCCATTTTTTAAAATAGCCGAATGTTTCGAAAGGACACCGGAAGGAAGGCTGTTTGTGCAAAAATGGCCGCTTTTGAAGGTATTTCCCTTAAATAATAATAGCCTTGAAATCTTCGAATGAAGTATTGAAAGGTTGATTCTTTTGAAGAAAAATGATGAAAAAATATTTTTAAGTCAAATAATATGAGTTTAAATCGCCTTTAATAAATGTGCAGGATGAGCACAATGCAAAATGAACCCTTTTCACTAATGAATAAGATCCCTTTGGAGTTACGATTATGGTGGAATGATTTGGGTCAAGATGGATAGGATTGGGTCAAGAAATATTTGAAAGATCTTAATAGGTTGATTGACATCGTACCTCGAGGCGACATTATTCAAGCTTTAGCTGTTTGTTGGGATCCCGCACATAACATGCTCCATGTCTCGGACTTTGAGCTCACTCCAACATTAGAAGAAATTGCTAACTACATCAGAAAAGGGTGAGATCCCCCTAAAAGACAAGTATCCGGTTTCTCCAAGAGCCATCATTGTGCATAGATTCCTCGACTCCTTGAAAATAGCCAGAAATGTTCACAATGAAGATTTGGTCCACGGGTTTTGCACCATGAACTTTATATACCGCAGATATGGCCACTTTGGAGGATTCAATATTCCAACGAACAAACTCTACAGCAAAACGAACGGGGCTAAATGGGAGGAACATACGTGTTCTGTATTTATGGTAGCCTTTCTGGGATTAATAATATTTCCAAAAAAAGATGGGAACATCGACATCAAAGTTGCCGGGATTGCCAGTACTCTCCTTACACAGGACAACAGTACTTTGGCACCAATGATAGTGGTCGATATCTTTCGTGCTCTCATAGTCTGCAAAGCGGGAGAGGACTTCTTCGAGGGGTGTAATCTACTACTTCAGATATGGATGATAGAGCATTGATGCCACCACCCTCAGTTTTTGAGTTATGGAACGTCTGAGAAGACTTGTATCAAAGAATTCTACATGAGGACCAAAGAAGCCAAGTTGCCAGAAGGTTCGAAAGGTTGGATCACATATTTCCGATCACTTACTGCTAGCCAGATAGAATGGGCATACGGATGGTTGCCCATTAATGAAGTCATATATATGAGCAGAAGGGTCGTATTTCCTCTTAATGGGTCTCAAGAGTATCCAACCTTATGCTCCATACTAAGTACTACAACAACTCGAAAGATATCAAATTATGCCGAAAGATGGGGACCTCAGCCTTCAAGCAATAGAGATCAGTCCCGATGGGCAATTCTCGGAAGCAAAAATCTGGCAAATATGGAATGAGTGCCAATGTCTGAGAGTGGACACTTGTGTGAGAGATCAGTCTAGAGGTGAAGTGTCACCGGGGTATTCCACATGGTACCATCGAGATTTTGAGAATGAAAGACTGACGAAGAGACCTCACATTTAAGAATTTGCCAAGCTATCAAAGGACAATGAGATTTGCTGGCCAATGAGAATGAATATCGAGCCAAAATCAGCATGTTGGAGAAACAATTCCAGGACCTCAAATTCGAAAGCAGCTTACAAGTAGCGGGTAATGAGGGTGAAAATAAACAGCTGAGGAAAGAAAATGAAACATTGTAGGCTCAGATTGTGAAGATGAGACCAAAACCCCAATTCGACTTGCCCGAGATGAAAAGTTAATTGATAATTTGCGGCTTAAAGTGAGCGACTATAGCTTTGATCTAGATAAATTTGGGAAGGAATTAATTGGGGTTCGAAAACAATTGGCCAGGAATGCCGAAGAAAGGGCTCGGATGATCCAACAGTTAAAGGATGAACATAATGTTGAAGTTGCTCGGCTAAGGAAAAACATTGTCATGACCGAGGTCAAAAGTAGCAAACAAACAAAAGAATTTGACATAGAGAGAGAGCATTTCTACATGGCCATGGCCCAGTTATAATTGGAGCTACAACAACTTCAAAAGAAGAGCCAGCAAACCTTGGATGCTCGTACCAAATAGATTGGGAGGTCGCTCCAAGAAAAAGGGATCATCAGGGAAAGAAATGTGACGACCCGGCCCGTCGTCACGGGAATTACCACCCCGTTATGTTGTAAAAACATGTTTTATGATTTTATATCAGTTTTAGAGTCTATTGGGTGAGTTAGGAGTGAAATGGATTGAAAATGAGGCATATAGCCTTTTTGAAGGAGACTTGAATAAGGAAAGTCAACCCGGAGTTGACTATTTGGTTAGAGGGCTCGGAATTGGATTCGATGATTCGGTTAGTTCCGGGAGGTGATTTGTGACTTAGGGGAGCGATCGGAATTGAATTTGGAGGCCCGGTGTAGAAATAGGCTTGAATTGGCTAAGGTTGAATTTTGGCGAAATCCGAATGGTAGGTGAGATTTTGATCCGGGGGTCGGAATGGAATTCCGACAGTTGCAGTAGCTCCGTTAGGTGATTTTGGATGTGCCTGCAAAATTTTAGGTCATTCGGACGTTGTTTAGTCGGGTTTTTGATTCATTGTGTAATTCGGAATGTTTTAAGGAATTTAGGCTTGAATTCGATGTGAATTACGGGTTTTGATGTTGTTAGACGTGTTTTGAGGATTTGAGCAAGTTTGAATAAGGTATTAAGATGTGTTGGTGTGTTTGGATGAGGTCCCGGGGGCCTCGGGGTGTTTTCGGATGGCTAAACGGGAGAAAATGTGGAAAAATTGCAGACTTGTGTTCTGGTTTTGTCATTTTCGCCCCTGCAGAAATGTGGGCGCGGAGGCGAGTCCGCAGGAGCGGACTGAGGAGCGTAGGAGCGCTTGGCATCGCAGAAGCGGAATCCTTTCCGCTGAAGCGGCGTCGCTGGTGCGAGTGGGTGACCGCAGAAGCGGACTTGATGAAAAGGGGAAAGTCCGCAGAAGCGGATTCTTGACCGCCTGGGCGAGTCCGCAGGAGCGGACTCTGGTGCACAGAAGCGGGTGTTCTCGCAGAAGCGGAGGTTCAATCGCGGAAGCGGACGCGCATAATCGGTCCTTTTCTCGCAGAAGCGGAATTTGGCCGGCTAGGCCTGGAACCGCTGAAGCGACCCTCTGGTCGCGGATACGGACTCGTAGGAGCGGAATTTTATCCGTATAAGCGAAAATCGCTGTGAGTTAAGTGTATCAGAAGTTAGAAAAATTTCATAAATATTTCACACATTTGGGTCTCGGATTTAGAGGCGATTTGGGCGATTTTGAAGAGAAACTCAAGGGAAAATCATCAGGTAATCAACTATGGACTTAAACTATGATTAGTGTTGATAATATTATGCAATTATATCATGAAAATGGAGGAATTTGGGGTGATTCATGGAATATTTAACCCTAGGCTTGAACTTTAGAAAATCAAGGTTTTGAATAGGCAAATGGAGTCCGAATTTGGTAAAATTGATATGCTTAGACTCGTATTGAGATGAGGGTTCCGAATATGTGACTTTTGTAATTTTTCGACAAGCGTACCAAAAGTCGGGTTTTGACAACTTTGGGAATTTTGATGTAGACTGAGTTGTATTGATTGGGTGTCGTCCCATTGGCCTAATTGGTTGTATTTCTACTGTATTTGATCAGATTCTATGCATGCGGAGCTTGATTCTCGTGGCAAGGGCATTGCGGAGTAGTCGTCGTGCCGTATTGAGGTGAGTAATAGATGTGGGTGATGACCAGCGGGTTCGAAACCCCGGTATACCACTTTGTGATGCTTTGTATAGCGGCGAGACACGTACTCTCTTATGAGTGCGGGGTCGATTGTGATTGGGGACTATGACTTAGTCCGACTTGTTGATACTGTATTATGATATTAGGCTATTCTTGAGCCGTCGAACCTCCTTCTCGGATGGTTGCATATTATATATTGTGATAATGGCCACTCTAGAGCCGAGGAACCCCCTTCTTGGGCGGTTGAGTATACTTGTGGGCCATGAGCCGGTTATTGGATCCCGCGAGGATCGTTATCATTGTCTTATCATATTGACATGCTAGTTTACTACTAGTCCGCGACTATTTCTGTTATTATGCTAATTCCAATCTCTGGAACTTGATATTTCTGTTTTCAACCGAAAAATGATAAAAGATGTTTTCAAAACTACTTTTGAGCTCGCGAGGCCGTGATTGCATATTAGCCGACTAGTAGTGGATCGAGCTGCGCGCCGCAACGAGTACATATGTCGGATCGGACTGCACGCCGCAGGTGATATATGGCTGGGTCTGTAGGAGCCCCTCCGAGTCCGAACCCCCACGGTGAGCACGGGTACCCAAATTGGATCGGGGTACGCGCTGTAGCGGTCATATCATGCATTGCATTGCATTTAGCTACATCTTCTAGTTGTTATACTTGTTGTTGATATTTTTGGTTCACTACTGTTGATATTGATTCTGTGACAGGGTATTTGATTAGAGCTTTACATAGTGCTTTATTGCGGATTTCTTATCTGCGTGCGCTGTCTTACCCTTGTTTATTACCATCGAGTCTGGCAGTACTCATTTTACTCCCTGCACCTTGTGTGCAGATCCAGGTACCTCTCGGCAGTGATCCAGTAGCTGTGCGAGGCGACATTTGTGGATATTCGAGGTAGCTGCAGAGTCCGCAGGACCCGATATTCCTTCTCAATGTCTCTTGATTTCGTATTGACTTTTCTTTCCGCACTTGGTATCTTGTAAACCTTTATACACTCATGTTCAGTAGAGGCTCACGACTCTTGACCCTTCGGTCTATGGGAGTTGATGTATTATGGGACTTGGTTCCCCATTTTCGTTATATGTATCGTTGTTTCTTCGTGAATTAATATGCTTAAATGGGCTAAAGAGAGCTTCTAGCTCCGTTGTTTATATTGATTGGTCAGGCTGGCTTAGCAGTGTGCTGGGCGCCATCACGACCGGATTTGGGGTCGTGACAAGTTGGTATCAAAGCCTAGGTTTACTAGGCCTCGTGAGTCTTGAGCCGGTTAGTAGAGTCTTGTGGATCGGTACGGGGACGCCTGTACTTATCCTCGGGAGGCTGCGAACCTTTAGGAAAACTTCACTTTTCTTGTACTCTGTCGTGCGATCTTGTTGTTCTGAGAACTGAACTTCCATATTCTATTCTCTCGCAGATGGCGAGAACGCGAGCATCGGGACGAGGTGGACGACCTCCATTGCCACCTGTTAGAGGCCGTGGGCGCGGTCGTGCTAGAGGTAGAGGTAGGGCGGGCGAGCGGTGCCGGTCGACCCGCTCTGTTGTACCGGTTCGGGAGCAGCCCCCGGTGGTTGATGCTCCGGCAGCCCCGATTCGGGGCCGGACTATATCTATTGCTATTCCCGGTCTTCGGGAGACTCTTGCTCGGATATTATCGGTGTGTTCCGGTTTGGCTCGGGTAGTTTCGGCTACCGCTACCGTAGCGACATCTCAGGTCAGGGGGTGGTCGGCGGACCCCTGCAGCTCGCACACCGACCCGATTGTTCGGGGACTTCGGACGCCGAGGCGGTCCCCGCTCGGTGGTTGCACCGGTTATTCCTCCGACTGTGCACCATCTCCAGCTCCGGAGCATATGGTTCGGGTTATGCCCGATGACGAGCGGCGTCGTCTTGAGAGATTTGGTAGACTTCAGCCACCCCATTTCGGTGGTGTTGAGGGCGAGGATGCCCGGGGTTTCTTGGACAAGTGTCAGAGGATGTTGCGGACGGCTGGTATTCTTGAGTCCGGCGGAGTTTCATTTACTACCTTTCAGTTCACTGGTCCCGCATTTGATTGGTGGGAAGAGTTTGAGAGGCATAGGCCTGCAGGAGCAGCACCTCTCACATGGCAGCCGTTCTCTACTCTCTTTCTAGAGAAATATGTACCTCATATTGGTGATAAAATAATGAGTCGCTAATAATTTCAAATTCGTGGCTAATATTACTAAATAGTTGGCGCCAACTCAATTTTTGGTGGGAAACATTAGTGGCTGAAACTTTGCCACAAAATATTTTGTTTCGTCTTTAAAAATATGTGGCTTGTGTATTTAAAGACGAAATATAATATTTGCCACGAAATATTAACAATTAGTGACGAATTTTATGTCGTGACTAATAATTTCGTATCTAAAATTACTTTTGTTGTAGTGAAATTTCGGTCGCCGGAACCCTAGCCGGCGACCACTAATATATGAATCAGACCTCCACCTTAACACCATAGAACTATCTTGAGACGATCTATCACCCCACCATAGTCCCATATGTCGAATATTTCCCTAACCCTTCAAATATTAAAAAAAGCCTCGCCGGAACCCTACTCCGGCGAGCACCCAAAAATAAAAGCCCCTTAGAACCTTACCCCAAGTCCCCAAACACCCCTCTCATACTCAAATCATGCTTCTAAGAAGCCTGTTCGGGAGATCTGGCACTTAAGAAACTTCAAGTCTCTGAAACGCTGAAAATCAAGAAAGAAAACGAAAGAAAAAAGAAAGAAAGAAAGAAAAGAAAAAGCCCAAAAGCTAAGTACCCTAAACATGTTAAGTGGCTTTTGTGTTCTTACTTGCTTCTGTTCGATAGCTTCTTGTGTGCTTATCTGTTTAGAACTTAAAAAATCCCTATGCATGTTAAAACCCCTGAATCCACCTCTGTTCTATATCTTGCTCTTCTTTGTTCATATTAGCCCTGAAACCTATTACATGTATGCCTGAAATTGATTTAGTATTCTTAAGTTCTGATATTAGCTACCTGTAAATCATGTGCTATTAGCTATTCTCATATGATTGTTCAATAAATCATGTCTCGATTAGGGTTTTAATTAGTTGGAATTCAACCATTAATCTGTCTTTCTGAGTTCTGATTAATTTGAAAGTTAGTCATAATTAGGGCTACTTGTGCAAAACAACATGAATATGGCTACATTTGCAATATGATTTGTACGTTAGTTTCTTCTGAACTTCCGAGTGCTTATGTGTATTTAGTTTATATGTGTAAATGTCTTTTGTGGTTATCTTTGCAACACAGTATGGGTCTTAGAATGGTTATCGTTGTAACAATGATTAATTTTGAAAGGGTTAATTAGTCTGAAAATGGTTAATTTTTAAAACAAATCTTAAGGGGTTATATTTTAAATACATTCAATTACCCAAGTTTTGACAGACCTAATGTAGGTCGGGTAAATATGATTAAATGCAAGGGGTAAAATGGGAAATGCAAGTGGTATTTCTGTAGATTACTTAGAGCTTATAGGGATACAAATGACTTTAGTGCTTGATTTTTCTGAAAATACATGGATAATAAAGGGTAGACTAGGCATAGTTAAAAGGTAATTGTGTAATAAACTTTAGCAAGAGAGGGAAACTATGTAACATATGCCCAATAGAACAATAAGTAACAACCTAGAACCTTCTAGCAGGGGTTCAAGTGCATTCCGTTAAAATTCTGCTATACCTTAATGGATTTAATTGAAAAGAGTTGGGGAACGAAATAGAAATAACTGATTCAAATATTCCCTCCAAATTTACTCTATAAATAGGCTGTTACAAGCCTGAAAAGGGGGTTTTGAATTTGGGAGTTCAAAAATTCACATATTGGGTTAGATTTTTGGAGATTCAACTCTTGGGTTTCCAGTTTTAGCAATTCGAAATTAGGTCTGATCTTTAGTTCTAAGCTCTGAATTTAAGAGGTTAAGGGTTCAATCTAGAGTTCTATTCTTCAGAACTCTGCTGGTCTTTTACTTAGCTTTCAATTCGAGCATTATTCATAGAACGAATGATGGTTGTTCCTCTGTTGTGTTCATCTCAACTTAGCTTGGATTTCTGTTATTTCTCGAGTTAATTGCTGAGTGTCTACTGAGTTCGGAAGCTTATTGTGATAATATCTGCTCCTATTTGCTATTTGGCTACTGCTATTACTGATTTCTCTTCTCCTTTATCTCCTTAGAACTCATCGGTTTAATTTTATTTTATAAGGTACACTGCTACCTCTTGAACGTGTAACTGAAAACATGACGAAGGAATGAAATATTAGCTTGATTTTCGTTGAACATGTATCTCTGTTTTGCTTATTGTTTGTAGTTATAATCTTAGATCTCTTGTAATTCATTAGGAATGGGTTGTAATAAATAATAGACCATATGAACTCGATTAGATTAAAGTAGAAGTAGCCAATGCTGTAGTTAAACATAATTTAGTAGGTTAGAAATAATTATCACCTAACTCTAAAACTAAAATCGGCTAAGACACAGCTAATACACTTAGATATATAAGTATGTTTCGAAATTGGACATATAAAATTGGTACTTAGCTATTTTGTTAATTGAATTCTGAATCGGAACAATTTAATTCACAAGTATAAGTAGTTTTGAAGTTCAAATTGTATTACTGTATATTTCTATTAAATATGATTTATCTACAAATTTACTTTCATACTTTGTGATTTGATAATAGTAGTTCAAGCATGCTTAGTTAAATCAGAATACTGTTTTTCTTCATTTAAATAAAATAACAAAAAAATAATCCTGCACACTAGTACCATGATAATGACTCGAATATCACTGTGTTAGAATGTTTAATTAGATGTTAAATATTGAAATCAGTATTGACTAAGTGCAAATTAGCGTTTAAATCTTCAAATTGTTACACTCATGAATGTTGCCTGAAATGATAATTAGTCATGGTTATTCTTTAGATGTGAACGATTTGGGCCTCAATGGGAACCAGGCCTGGATCGAATTAATGTGGCATTCCTGCCTTCGAATAATAATAGAGATATACGCTGGGCTCCAGAGGCCCAGTTGTATTTGATTATGGACTGCTAGGTAGTCTGAAGTCCAGGCCCAAAAATGAATAATGGCCTGGACACCAATATCAATAAATTTGAAATTAACACAAAAATAGATATATATTAGGAAACAAAATAGAAAATATAGTGCATGAATAGAATTGGACTTTTTTTTAAAAAAAAGGGATGAGCCTCGTTAAAAAAAATGAAAACACACGGGGCCCCCAAATAAATTTCAACATAAAATTCTAGACTCGGAATGACCGTTTAGCTAATTTCGCGGTCTTTCCAATCGTTAATAAAGGCGTAGATACTTTAGGTGCGATTAATAATATTACATTTCTAATACAGGTGAAAATTTATGTGACCCAAATCTCAAATCCCGGCGAAGGTGAAAAGCACTATAGTCACAGGCGAACTATTACGGTGTGACTCGAAATGCGTTTTCGCGACGTCGGAATTCTTAAAAATAACATAGAGGGACAATAATAATACATGAGAATTGAAGCATATAAAGAAATCGAATAAAAAAAATATGGCAGTTGAGCGACCGTGCTAGAACCACAAAATTCGGGAGTGCCTAACACCTCATCCCAGGTTAATAGAATTCCTTATCCGTATTTCTGATTTCGCGGACTGTTAAAAAGAGTTATAATTTCCTTGGTTCGAGATTAAACCGGTGACTTGGGACACCATTATTTTCCAAGTGGCGACTCTGAAATTTAATAAATAAATCCCATTCCAAATGTCCTTTAATTGGAAAAACTCCTTCCCTATTATTATAATATCCCTTCCCGAGGGGTAGTTGTAATTAGTGGTATATACCTTTGGGTAAGTAAAAAGGAGGTGTGACAGCTCTGGCGACTCTACTGGGGAATAAGAAATCCAAAACATCGGTTCAGGGTTTAAGAATTCGAGCTCAGTTAAAATTGTTATTTTTGTTTATATCTGATTTCATTATATGCTCTGATCAACATGCTATATGTTTACCGCTTTGATATTATGTGAATTGTATATATAAAATTGTGCCGAAAACCCTTCTCTTTTTACCTTTGGATGTGCTTACTAGTTGAGACTCCCCTTTCTGTTAAGTCATACCTAAATAAGAAATAAAGGCCGGAAAAGTTACAAAGTCGGACGATCCCGCAGGTCCCTGGTACGTAGCCCCCCTTCTCTATCCGAGTTGTCCGCTCGGGTACACAGTCTAGTACAATTGAAAATCAGGATATTGAGCCTATAATTAGGATGGTTATTCGCATCATATCTAACTTAGGAGACTCAACATAGGGGTTGGGTCCGTCAAGGACAGGTGACCCAGATATCAAAGACCGACCATGATTATATGTTGCATTTATTTGTCCTGGACTATTATGCTGATCGGCTAAATACCTGAAAACAAAAAGAGAGAGAAATAGCAATTACAAGAAAACCGATGTCCAAATACTGTCGAAACTCTGTCAAAAATTTTGAGGAAAAATAGTTGAATTAAGTTATTCAATATTAAAAATAATTGGTCTAAAAGTAATCTGACCAAACAATGCTGGTTTGATTCTCACCACTAGGCGAGACATAGGTAACCCATGACGGGTCCAACCACCCCTTTTCTAAAAAAAACAAAAAATATCAAGTTTTTAGTTTTTAATAAATCAAAGTGATGCCATTTTTTAAAATAGCCGAATGTTTCGAAAGGACACCGGAAGGAAGGCTGTTAGTGCAAAAATGGCCGCTTTTGAAGGTATTTCCCTTAAATAATAATAGCCTTGAAATCTTCGAATGAAGTATTGAAAGGTTGATTCTTTTGAAGAAAAATGATGAAAAAATATTTTTAAGTCAAATAATATGAGTTTAAATCGCCTTTAATAAATGTGCAGGATGAGCACAATGCAAAATGAACCCTTTTCACTAATGAATAAGATCCCTTTGGAGTTACGATTATGGTGGAATGATTTGGGTCAAGATGGATAGGATTGGGTCAAGAAATATTTGAAAGATCTTAATAGGTTGATTGACATCGTACCTCGAGGCGACATTATTCAAGCTTTAGCTGTTTGTTGGGATCTCGAACATAACATGCTCCATGTCTCGGACTTTGAGCTCACTCCAACATTAGAAGAAATTGCTAACTACATCAGAAAAGGGTGAGATCCCCCTAAAAGACAAGTATCCGGTTTCTCCAAGAGCCATCATTGTGCATAGATTCCTCGACTCCTTGAAAATAGCCAGAAATGTTCACAATGAAGATTTGGTCCACGGGTTTTGCACCATGAACTTTATATACCGCAGATATGGCCACTTTGGAGGATTCAATATTCCAACGAACAAACTCTACAGCAAAACGAACGGGGCTAAATGGGAGGAACATACGTATTCTGTATTTATGGTAGCCTTTCTGGGATTAATAATATTTCCAAAAAAAGATGGGAACATCGACATCAAAGTTGCCGGGATTGCCAGTACTCTCCTTACACAGGACAACAGTACTTTGGCACCAATGATAGTGGTCGATATCTTTCGTGCTCTCACAGTCTGCAAAGCGGGAGAGGACTTCTTCGAGGGGTGTAATCTACTACTTCAGATATGGATGATAGAGAATTTATGCCACCGCCCTCAGTTTTTGAGTTATGGAACGTCTGAGAAGACTTGTATCAAAGAATTCTACATGAGGACCAAAGAAGCCAAGTTGCCAGAAGGTTCGAAAGGTTGGATCACATATTTCCGATCACTTACTGCTAGCCAAATAGAATGGGCATACGGATGGTTGCCCATTAATGAAGTCATATATATGAGCAGAAGGGTCGTATTTCCTCTTAATGGGTCTCAAGAGTATCCAACCTTATGCTCCATACTAAGTACTACAGCAACTCGAAAGAATATCAAATTATGCCGAAAGATGGGGACCTCAGCCTTCAAGCAATAGAGATCAGTCCCGATGGGCAATTCCCAGAAGCAAAAATCTGGCAAATATGGAATGAGTGCCAATGTCTGAGAGTGGACACTTGTGTGAGAGATCAGTCTAGAGGTGAAGTGTCACCGGGGTATTCCCCATGGTACCATCGAGATTTTGAGAATGAAAGACTGACGAAGAGACCTCACATTTAAGAATTTGCCAAGCTATCAAAGGACAATGAGATTTGCTGGCCAAGGAGAATGAATATCGAGCCAAAATTAGCATGTTGGAGAAACAATTCCAGGACCTCAAATTCGAAAGCAGCTTACAAGTAGCGGGTAATGAGGGTGAAAATAAATGGCTGAGGAAAGAAAATGAAACATTGTAGGCTCAGATTGTGAAGATGAGACCAAAACCCCAATTCGACTTGCCCGAGATGAAAAGTTAATTGATAATTTGCGGCTTAAGGTGAGCGACTATAGCTTTGATCTAGATAAAGTTGGGAAGGAATTAATTGGGGTTCGAAAACAATTGGCCAGGAATGCCGAAGAAAGGGCTCGGATGATCCAACAGTTAAAGGATGAACATAATGTTGAAGTTGCTCGGCTAAGGAAAAACATTGTCATGACCGAGGTCAAAAGTAGCAAACAAACAAATGAATTTGACATAGAGAGAGAGAATTTCTACATGGCCATGGCCCGGTTATAATTGGAGCTACAACAACTTCAAAAGAAGAGCCAGCAAACCTTGGATGCTCGTACCAAATAGATTGGGAGGTTGCTCCAAGAGAAAAGGATCATCAGGGAAAGAAATGTGACGACCCGGCCCGTCGTCACGGGAATTACCACCCCGTTATGTTGTAAAAACATGTTTTATAATTTTATATCAGTTTTAGAGTCTATTGGGTGAGTTAGGAGTGAAATGGATTGAAAATGAGGCATATAGCCTTTTTGAAGGAGACTTGAATAAGGAAAGTCAACCCGTAGTTGACTATTTGGTTAGAGGGCTCGGAATCGGATTCGATGATTCGGTTAGTTCCGGGAGGTGATTTGTGACTTAGGGGAGCGATCGGAATTGAATTTGGAGGCCGGTGTAGAAATAGGCTTGAATTGGCTAAGGTTGAATTTTGGCGAAATCCGAACGGTAGGTGAGATTTTGATCCGGGGGTCGGAATGGAATTCTGACAGTTGTAGTAGCTCTATTAGGTGATTTTGGATGTGCCTGCAAAATTTCAGGTCATTCGGACGTTGTTTAGTCGGGTTTTTGATTCATTGTGTAATTCGGGATGTTTTAAGGAATTTAGGCTTGAATTCGATGCGAATTATGGGTTTTGATGTTGTTAGACATGTTTTGAGGATTTGAGCAAGTTAGAATAAGGTATTAAGATGTGTTGGTGTGTTTGGATGAGGTCCCGGGGGCCTCGGGGTGTTTTTGGATGGCTAAACGGGAGAAAATGTGGAAATATTGCAGTCTTGTGTTCTGGTTTTGTCATTTTCGCCCCTGCAGAAATGTGGGCGCGGAGGCGAGTCCGCAGGAGTGGACTGAGGAGCGCAGGAGCGCTTGGCATCGCAGGAGCGGAATCCTTTCCGCTGAAGCGGCGTCGCTGGTGCGAGTGGGTGACCGCAGAAGCGGACTTGATGAAAAAGGGGGAAGTCCGCAGAAGCGGGTTCTTGACCGCCTGGGCGAGTCCGCAGGAGCGGACTCTGGTGCGCAGAAGCGGGTGTTTTCGCAGAAACGGAGGTTCAATCACGGAAGCGGACGCGCATAAGCGGTCCTTTTCTCGCAGAAGCGTAATTTAGCCGGCTAGACCTAGAACCGCTGAAGCGACCCTCTGGTCGCGGATACGGACTCGTAGGAGCGGAATTTTATCCGCAGAAGCGAAAATCGCTGTGAGTTAAGTGTATCAGAAGTTAGAAAAATTTCAGAAATATTTCACACATTTGGGTCTCGGCTTTAGAGGCGATTTGGGCGATTTTGAAGAGAAACTCAAGGGAAATCATCAGGTAATCAACTATGGACTTAAACTATGATTAGTGTTGATAATATTATGCAATTATATCATGAAAATGGAGGAATTTGGGGTGATTCATGGAATATTTAACCCTAGGCTTGAACTTTAGAAAATCAAGGTTTTGAATGGGCAAATGGAGTCCGAATTTGGTAAAATTGATATGCTTAGACTCGTATTGAGATGAGGGTTCCGAATATGTGACTTTTGTAATTTTTCGACAAGCGTACCAAAAGTCGGGTTTTGATAACTTTGGGAATTTTGATGTAGACTGAGTTGTATTGATTGGGTGTCGTCCCATTGGCCTAATTGGTTGTATTTCTACTGTATTTGATCAGATTCTATGCGTGCGGAGCTTGATTCTCGTGGCAAGGGCATTGCGGAGTAGTCGTCGCGCCGTATTGAGGTGAGTAATAGATGTGGGTGATGACCAGCGGGTTCGAAACCCCGGTATACCACTTTGTGATCGTTGTATAGCGGCGAGACACGTACTCTCTTGTGAGTGCGGGGTCGATTGTGATTGGGGACTATGACTTAGTCCGACTTGTTGATACTGTATTATGATATTAGGCTATTCTTGAGCCGTCGAACCTCCTTCTCGGATGGTTGCATATTATATATTGTGATAATGGCCACTCTAGAGCCGAGGAACCCCCTTCTGGGCGGTTGAGTATACTTGTGGGCCATGAGCCGGTTATTGGATCCCGCGAGGATCGTTATCATTGTCTTATCATATTGACATGCTAGTTTACTACTAGTCCGCAGCTATTTCTGTTATCATGTTATTTCCAAATCTCTGGAACTTGATATTTCTTTTTTCAACTGAAAAATGATAAAAGATGTTTTCAAAACTACTTTTGAGCCTGCGAGGCTGTGATTGCATATTAGCTGACTAGTAGTGGATCGGGCTGCGCGCCGCAACAGTACATATGTCGGATCGGACTGCACGCCGCAGTGATATTGTGCTTGGGCTGTAGGAGCCCCTCCGGAGTCTGAACCCCCCATAGTGAGCACGGGTACCCAAATTGGATCGGGGTACGTGCCGTAGCGGTCATATCATGTATTGCATTGCATTTAGCTACATCTGCTAGCTGTTATACTGTTTTGCTGGTACTTATTGGTACAGGTACAGTTGATATCGATTCTGTGACAGGGTATTTGATTACAACTTTACATAGTGCTTTATTGCGGATTTCTTATCTGCGCTGTCTTACCCTTGTTTATTACCACTGAGTCTGGCAGTACTCATTTTACTCCCTGCACCTTGTGTGCAGATCCGGGTACCTCTCAGCAGTGATCCAGTAGCTGTGCGAGGCGACATTTGTGGATATTCGAGGTAGTTGCAGAGTCCGCAGGACCCGATATTCCTTCTCACTGTCTCTTGATTTGGTATTGACTTTTCTTTCCGCACTTGGTATCTTGTAAACCTTTATACACTCATGTTCGGTAGAGGCTCACGACTCTTGACCCTTCGGTCTATGGGAGTTGATGTATTATGGGACTTGGTTCCCCATTTTCGTTATATGTATCGTTGTTGCTTCGTGAATTAATATGCTTAAATGGGCTAAAGAGAGCTTCTAGCTCCGTTGTTTATATTGATTGGTCAGGCTGGCTTAGCAATGTGCTGGGCGCCATCACGACCGGATTTGGGGTCGTGACAAGTTGGTATCAAAGCCTAGGTTTACTAGGCCTCGTGAGTCTTGAGCCGGTTAGTAGAGTCTTGTGGATCGGTACGGGGACGCCTGTACTTATCCTCGGGAGGCTGCGAACCTTTAGGAAAACTTCACTTTTCTTGTACTCTGTCGTGCGATCTTGTTGTTCTGAGAACTGAACTTCTATATTCTATTCTCTCGCAGATGGCGAGAACGCGAGCATGAGGACGAGGTGGACGACCTCCATTGCCACCTGTTAGAGGCCGTGGGCGCAGTCGTGCTAGAGGTAGAGGTAGGGCGGCTGAGGCAGTGCCAGTTGACCCGCCTGTTGTACCAGTTCAGGAGCAGCCCCCAGTGGTTGATGCTCCAGCAGCCCCAGTTCAGGGCCAGACTATATCTATTGCTATTCCTGGTCTTCAGGAGACTCTTGCTCAGATATTATCAGTGTGTTCCGGTTTGGCTCAGGTAGTTTCAGCTACTGCTACTGTAGCGACATCTCAGTCAGGGGGTGGTCAGCAGACCCCTGCAGCTCGCACACCTGACCTGGTTGTTCAGGGACTTCAGACGCCAGAGGTGGTCCTCGCTCAGGTGGTTGCACCGGTTATTCCTCCAGCAGCACCAGCTCCAGCTCCAGAGCATATGGTTCAGGTTCTGCCCGATGACGAGCAGCGTCGTCTTGAGAGATTTGGTAGACTTCAGCCACCCCATTTCAGTGGTGTTGAGGGCGAGGATGCCCAGCGTTTCTTGGACAAATGTCAGAGGATGTTGCGGACGGCTGGTATTCTTGAGTCCAGCGGAGTTTCATTTACTACCTTTCAGTTCACTGGTCCCGCATTCGATTAGTGGGACGAGTTTGAGAGGCGTAGGCCTGCAGGAGCAGCACCTCTCACATGGCAGCAGTTCTCTACTCTCTATCTAGAGAAATATGTACCTCAGTCTCGTCACGAGGAGCTACGTCGCCGGTTCGAGTGGTTGGTTCGGGGCGACATGTCTGTGACCCAGTATGAGCTCAGATTCACACAGTTGGCTAGGCATGCCACATGGATGATCCCTAATGATAGGGAGAGGATCGGGAGGTTTATTGATGGCCTCAACTACTCTATCCGCATTCTTATGACCAGAGAGAGAGTTTTGTCATCATCATTTGAGCAAGTTGTTGATATGGCACGCTCCATTGAGGCGGATCGTCGCCGAGAGAGAGAGGAGCGGGAGGCCAAGAGGCCTCGTGGTTCTGGCAGTTCAGTGGTGCTCCATCTAGAGGGCATTCCCAGCAGAGCAGAGGTCGCTCATCGAGACCTTCTTATTCAAGCCGCCCAGAGCAGAGCGGAGGTTCTTATGGTCGTGGTCGACAGGGGTTTCAGCAGGGTCAGTCATCGCTCAGTGCCCTTCCGGCCCAGGGTGCAGCACCTACTTCATCAGCCCAGGGTTCTTCTGCAGCGAGGGGTTCCCTTCAGTCCCCTTCTCCAGCACCAGGTGCATGTTATGAGTGTGGTGAGTTTGGCCACATGAGGAGACAGTGCCCTCGACTCCGTAGGGACAAGACTCAGCAGAGGGATCAGCCCTCATCATCAGTACCATCTCAGTCTAATAGAGGTGGAGGTCTGTCTTCTCGTGGTCGCCCCAGGGGCGATGAGAGATCTGGTGGAGGCCAGGCACGGTTCTATGCACTTCCTGACAGGCGTGATGCAGTTGCCTCCGATGCAGTAATTACAGGTATCATTTCAGTCTGTCACAGAGATGCCTCTGTTCTATTTGATCCAGGGTCCACATATTCTTACGTATCCTCTTATTTTGCACATTATTTGGGTGCGACTCGGGGTAGTCTTGACTTACCTGTTCATGTATCCACCCCCGTGGGTGATACGATCGTTGTGGATCATGTCTATAGATCCTGTGTTATATCTATTGGGGGTCTGGAGACCCAGGTAGATTTGTTATTGTTGGGGATGGTGGACTTTGATGTTATATTGGGTATGGACTGGTTGTCTCCGTACCATGATATATTGGACTGTCATGCTAAGACAGTTACGTTGGCCATTCCTGGTATTTCTCAGATTGAGTGGCGGGGTTCGACTGATTTCGTCCCTAGCCGTGTTATTTCGTTCTTAAAAGCTCGGAAGATGGTTGAAAAAGGGTGCTTATCGTACTTAGCTTTTGTGAGAGATGTGGGAGCCGAGTCTCCTAGCATTGATTCCGTACCTGTTGTGAGGGACTTCCCAGATGTATTCCCCTCAGACCTGCCGGGCATGCCGCCGGACAGGGATATTGATTTTGGCATTGACTTGGTGCCGGGCACCCAGCCTATATCCATTCCTCCTTATCGGATGGCACCAGCTGAGTTGAAAGAACTGAAAGAGCAACTTCAAGAGCTTCTGGATAAGGGTTTCATCCACCCTAGTGTGTCTCCGTGGGGTGCGCCGGTATTATTTGTTAAAAAGAAAGATGGTTCCATGCGAATGTGTATTGATTATAGGCAATTGAACAAAGTGACGGTGAAGAACAAGTACCCTCTACCGCGCATAGATGATTTGTTTGATCAGTTACAAGGTGCGAGGGTATTTTCTAAGATCGATCTTCGTTCAGGCTATCATCAGTTGAAGATTAGGGACTCGGATATTATGAAGACTGCATTCAGGACCCGATATGGTCATTATGAGTTTCTTGTGATGTCGTTTGGGCTGACCAACGCCCCAGTAGCATTTATGCATCTGATGAACAGTGTGTTCAGGCCCTATTTGGATTCATTTGTGATTGTGTTCATTGATGACATTCTAGTCTACTCCCGTAGTCGGGAGGAGCATGCTCAGCATTTGAGTATTGTGTTGCAGAGATTGAGGGAGGAGAAGCTATATGCTAAATTCTCCAAGTGCGAGTTTTGGCTCGAGTCCGTAGCATTTCTGGGACATGTGGTGTCTCGTGATGGTATTCATGTTGATCAGAACAAGATAGAGGCGGTGCAGAGTTGGCCTAGACCGACCTCAGCTACAGAGATCAGGAGGTTTCTTGGTTTGGTGGGATATTATCGCCGGTTTGTTCGGGGATTTTCATCCATTGCTTCTTTATTGACTAAATTGACCGAAAAGGGTGCACCATTCGTGTGGTCGGATGAGTGCGAGGAGAGCTTTCAGAAGCTCAAGACAGCTTTGACCACAACTCCAGTGTTAGTATTGCCATCAGCTTCAGGTTCATATACTGTTTATTGTGATGCCTCGAGAGTGGGGATAGGTTGTGTGTTGATGCAGGAAGGTAAGGTGATTGCTTATGCTTCTCGGCAGTTGAAGCCACATGAGAAGAACTATCATGTTCATGACTTGGAGCTAGCCGCCATTGTTCATGCATTGAAGATTTGGAGGCACTATTTGTACGGTGTGTCTTGTGAGGTGTATACCGACCATCGTAGTCTCCAGCACTTGTTCAAACAGAAAGACCTTAATTTGAGACAGCGGAGATGGCTTGAGTTGCTGAAGGATTATGACATTACTATATTATATCATCCGGGAAGGCCAATGTGGTGGCCGATGCTTTGAGCCGGAAGGCGGTCAGTATGGGGAGCTTGGCATATATTCCAGCTGAGGAGAGGCCATTTGCTTATGATGTTCAGGTGCTAGCCAATCGGCTAGTGAGGTTAGATATTTCGGAGCCCGGCAGGGTATTGGCTTGTGTTGTATCTCGGTCATCTCTATATGATCGTATTCGTGAGCGCCAGTATGATGATCCACATTTGGCTGTCCTGAGGGACAGAGTTCAGCATGATGATGCTAGAGATGTCACCATTGATAGTGACGGCGTATTAAGGATGCATGGCCGGATATGTGTGCCCAATGTTGATGGCCTTCGTGAGTTGATTCCGGAGGAGGCCCATAGCTCGCGGTATTCTATCCATCCAGGAGCCGCGAAGATGTATCAAGATTTGAAACAACACTATTGGTGGAGAAAGATGAAAATGGACATTGTTAGACATGTAGCACGGTGCCTCAACTGTCAGCAGGTTAAGTACGAGCATCAGAGGCCCGGTGGTGTATTTCAGCGCATTGTTATTCCTGAGTGGAAATGGGAGAGGATCACTATGGACTTTGTTACCTGGACTCCCTCGGACGGCGAGGAAGTTTGATTCTGTATGGGTGATTGTGGATAGACTGACCAAGTCAGCTCACTTCATTCCGGTTAGTACTACCTACTCATCGGAGCGGTTGGCAGCGATCTTTATTCGAGAGATTGTTCGGTTGCATGGAGTTCCGGTGTCTATCATATCCGACAGGGGTACTCAGTTCACTTCTCAGTTTTGGAGAGCATTTCAGCGAGAGATGGGTACGCGGGTTGAGTTGAGTACAGCATTTCACCCCCAGACAGACGGACAGTCTGAGCGCACTATTCGGATCTTGGAGGATATGTTGCGAGCTTGTGTGATTGATTTTGGTGGTTCGTGGGATGAGTTCCTACCACTTGCTGAGTTTGCCTACAACAACAGTTATCAGTCGAGTATTCAGATGGCCCCGTATGAGGCATTGTATGGCAGGCGGTGTAGATCCCCGTGGGATGGTTTGAGCCTGGTGAGGTTAGATTGATAGGGACTGAGTTAGTCCAGGATGCTCTGGATAGAGCAAAGTTGATCCAGGAGAGGCTTCGTACAACACAGTCTCGCCAGAAGAGTTATGCGGACCGTAGAGTTCGAGAGTTGTCTTTCATGGTTGGTGACAGAGTATTGTTGAAGGTTTCACCTATGAAGGGTGTCATGAGGTTTGGGAAGAAAGGGAAGTTGAGTCCCAGGTACATTGGTCCTTTTGAGATACTCAAGAGAGTTGGAGAGGTGGCATATGAGTTAGCCTTGCCGCCCAACTTATCCAGCGTCCATCCAGTATTCCATGTGTCCATGCTCCGAAAGTACATTGGAGATTCGTCTCATGTATTAGATTTCAGCACCATTCAGCTTGATGGTGATCTATCCTATGATGTGGAGCCTATTGCTATTTTGGGTCGTCAGGTGAGAAAATTGAGGTCCAAGGAGATTGCATCGATTAAGGTTCAGTGGAGAGGTCGACCCGTGGAGGAGGCCACTTGGGAGATCGAGCGGGAGATGCGGAGCAGATATCCTCACTTGTTTGAGACTTCAGGTATGTTTCTTGACCCGCTCGAGGACGAGCGTTTGCTTAAGAGGGGGAGAATGTGACGACCCGGCCCATCGTCACGGGAATTACCACCCCGTTATGTTGTAAAAACATGTTTTATGATTTTATATCAGTTTTAGAGTCTATTGGGTGAGTTAGGAGTGAAATGGATTGAAAATGAGGCATATAGCCTTTTTGAAGGAGACTTGAATAAGGAAAGTCAACCCGGAGTTGACTATTTGGTTAGAGGGCTCGGAATCGGATTCTGATGATTCGGTTAGTTTCGGGAGGTGATTTGTGACTTAGGGGAGCGATCGGAATTGAATTTGGAGGCCCGGTGTAGAAATAGGCTTGAATTGGCTAAGGTTGAATTTTGGCGAAATCCGAACGGTAGGTGAGATTTTGATCCGGGGGTCGGAATGGAATTCGGACAGTTGCAGTAGCTTCGTTAGGTGATTTTGGATGTGCCTGCAAAATTTCAGGTCATTCGGACGTTGTTTAGTCGGGTTTTTGATTGATTGTGTAATTCAGAATGTTTTAAGGAATTTAGGCTTGAATTCGATGCGAATTATGGGTTTTGATGTTGTTAGACGTGTTTTGAGGATTTGAGCAAGTTCGAATAAGGTATTAAGATGTGTTGGTGTGTTTGGATGAGGTCCCGGGGTCCTCGGGGTGTTTTCGGATGGCTAAACGGGAGAAAATGTGGAAAAAATGCAGACTTGTGTTCTGGTTCTGTCATTTTTGCCCCTACGGAAATGTGGGCGCGGAGGCGAGTCCGCAGGAGCGGACTGAGGAGCGCAGGAGCGCTCGGCATCGCAGAAGCGGAATCCTTTCCGCTGAAGCGGCGTCGCTGGTGCGAGTGGGTGACCGCAGAAGCGGACTTGATGAAAAAGGGGAAGTCCGCAGAAGCGGGTTAGTGACCGCCTGGGCGAGTCCGCAGGAGCGGACTCTGGTGCGCAGAAGCGGGAGTTTTCGCAGAAGCGGAGGTTCAATCGCGGAAGCGGACGCGCATAAGCGGTCCTTTTCTCGCAGAAGCGGAATTTGGCCGGCTAGGCCTGGAACCATTGAAGAGACCCTCTGGTCGTGGATACAGACTCGTAGGAGTGGATTTTTATCCGCATAAGCGAAAGTCGCTGTGAGTTAATTTATCAGAAGTTAGAAAAATTTCAGAAACATTTCACACATTTAGGTCTCGGCTTTAGAGGCGATTTGGGCGATTTTGAAGAGAAACTCAAGGGAAATCATCAGGGTAATCAACTATGGACTTAAACTATGATTAGTGTTGATAATATTATGCAATTATATCATGAAAATGGAGGAATTTGGGGTGATTCATGGAAGATTTAACCCTAGGCTTGAACTCTAGAAAATCAAGGTTTTGAATGGGCAAATGGAGTCCGAATTTGGTAAAATTGATATGCTTAGACTCTTATTGAGATGAGGGTTCCGAATACGTGACTTTTGTAATTTTTCGACAAGCGTACCGAAAGTCGGGTTTTGACAACTTTGGGAATTTTGATGTAGACTGAGTTGTATTGATTGGGTGTCGTCCCATTGGCCTAATTTGTTGTAGTTCTACTGAATTTATCAAATTCTACGCATGCGGAGCTTGATTCTCGTGGCAAGGGCATTGCGGAGTAGTCGTCGCGCCGTATTGAGGTGAGTAATAGATGTGGGTGATGACCAGCGGGTTCGAAACCCCGGTATACCACTTTGTGACGCTGTATAGCGGCGAGACACGTACTCTCTTGTGAGTACGGGGTCGATTGTGATTGGGGACTATGACTTAGTCCAACTTGTTGATACTGTTATTATGATATTAGGCTATTCTTGAGCCGTCGAACCTCCTTCTCGGATGGTTGTATATTATATATTGTGATAATGGCCACTCTTGAGCCGAGGAACCCCTTTCTTGGGCGGTTGAGTATACTTGTGGGCCATGAGCCAGTTATTGGATCCCGCGAGGATCGTTATCATTGTCTTATCATATTGACATGTTAGTTTACTACTAGTCCACAGCTATTTCTGTTATCATGTTATTTCCAAATCTCTGGAACTTGATATTTCTGTTTTCAACTGAAATATGATAAAAGATGTTTTCAAAACTACTTTTGAGCCTGCGAGGCTGTGATTGCATATTAGCTGAATAGTAGTGGATCGGGCTGCGCGCCGCAGCAGTACATATGTCGGATCAGACTGCACGCCGCAGTGATATTGTGCTTGGGCTATAGGAGCCCCTCCGGAGTCTGAACACCCCACAGTGAGCACGGGTACCCAAATTGGATCGGGCTACACGCCGTAGCGGTCGTATCATGCATTGCATTGCATTTAGCTACATCTGCTAGCTGTTATACTGTTTTGCTGGTACTTATTGGTACAGGTACAGTTGATATCGATTCTGTGACAGGGTATTTGATTACGGCTTTACATAGTGCTTTATTGCGGATTTCTTATCTGCGCTGTCTTACCCTTGTTTATTACCATTGAGTCTGGCAGTACTCATTTTACTCCCTGCACCTTGTGTGCGGATCCAGGTACCTCTCAGCAGTGATCCAGTAGCTGTGCGAGGCGACATTTGTGGATATTCGAGGTAGCTGCAGAGTCCGCAGGACCCGATATTCCTTCTCACTGTCTTTTGATTTCGTATTGACTTTTCTTTCCGCACTTGGTATCTTGTAAACCTTTATACACTCATGTTCAGTAGAGGCTCACGACTCTTGACCCTTCGGTCTATGGGAGTTGATGTATTATGGGACTTGGTTCCCCGTTTTCGTTATATGTATCGTTGTTGCTTCGTGAATTAATATGCTTAAATGGGCTAAAGAGAGCTTCTAGCTCCATTGTTTATATTGATTGGTCAGGCTGGCCTAGCAATGTGCTGGGCGCCATCACGACCAGATTTGGGGTCGTGACATGTCAACATTGCTTACTATATTACGCAGAAATGGCAACTGTGTGAGGATATGACCCAATACATATTTACTGCAGGAGCAATGATCTTTGTGAAACAAGTGATGACCGACCTGAACAAACTCCAAAAAGGATTAGCATATAGGCCCGCGGTAAGACCGAACGATATCTCGCGGGCACTAGGAGCTTTAATGTATTCATAGGGCATGCATTTTCTGTATTTGTATTTTGGAATCAAGAAGATTGTAGTACAACATCATCTTTTGTAATTAATGTTTGTATATCAATGAAATTGAAAATCCAAAAGTTTTCATTATTTTGCTTACATGCAATTGCTTATGCAATAGGCAAACATATAGGATCAAAAAACAAAAAGAAAAGAGAAAAAGAAAAGAATAGAAAAAAGAAGAGAGAAAAAAGGAAACAATGGAAAAGATTGGAGGAAACAAAAGAAAAGGAAAAGAAAAGCCGAAAAAGAAAAATTGGCGGGTCAAAAGAAAGACAATAATGCCGGGATGACGCATAAGTGCCAGGAAAAAGTTGTGTTTTAAAACTTGTGATGTTCATCTATTATGATCTAACTACTGACAAGTTTTTGTCATTGATGGGTATCAGATAAAATGGTTAGCAACTGGCATTCTGGCACATCACAACTACAACACTCATTATAAAAGCATGACAAAAGCAGTGACCCAAGAAATTGAGCCGACAATCATGGATCCCGTGCAAGAGGAGGAAGTAGTAGATGTGAGTAGCATGAAGGAAGAAATGTATAAGCTAAAAAAGCAGATGTCGGAAAGGTATCAATCTTGGCCGAGGGGACAACCCTTACCTACTTACCCAGCCAACCCCACATATATTCCTTCATCAATCCCGAACCAAGATCCACCCACCATGAACACGTCTTCTACATACCCTACATACCCACACTATTACGCCATTACATCACAAGTACCACCCTCACTTCCTAAACAAGCTCCACCACCACCACCATAGGCCGCTGCAGTGTGTGTGGCACCACCACCAGCCACTTTAAACAAATCCTCTAGTGAGCCTATATTTCATATCTAGGATAATCATTACTACCCTCCAGAACCCACCTTCAGACAACATGATTCTTATATCCCACTTATCGATATGACGGAGGAGGAGAAACCTGTTAGAAACCCTGAACAAGAGGAGATGGCCAGGAAAATGAAGAGCCTTGAGCAGTCGTTTCGCAATATGCAGGGTCTGGGATGCCAAGTTAGTGTGGCATACAAGGACTTGTGTTTGTTCCCCAAGGTACAACTACCCATTGGGTTTAAATTGCCGGAATTTGACATGTATGATGGCTATGGTGATCTAGTGGCCCATCTGACAGGTTATTATAGCAAAATGAGTGAAGCTGGGGAAAAGGAAGAACTACATATGGCTTATTTCAGTCAAAGCCTCAGCGGCTCAGCATTGGAATGGTACACCTGTCAAGATCATACTCGATTGTTCATTTGGGACGATTTGGCTCAACCATTTGCGAACCATTTTCAATATAATCTGGAAATTATCCCGAATATTGACCAAAATGGAAAAGAAGTCCGGAGAGAGTTTCAGGAGTATGGTTTCAGGTGGAGAGAACAGGCGGCCCGTGTGGATCCACCAATGAAAGAAGGAGAAATGGTAGAATGTTTCTTACAAGCTTTGGAGCCGACATACTATGGGCATATGGTGTCTGCAATCGGAAAGACCTTAAATGAGGTAGTAAAGATGGGGAGTTTTGTGGAAGAAGGTTTGAAAACAAATAAGATCATGAGTTATTCAGCTATTAAGGCTACAAATCAAGAAATTCAGATGGGGACGGGAGGATCAATTGGGAAGAAAAAGAAAGAAGAAGTGGCAGTTGTATAGGGAAGGTCTTGGTCCCGGGGCCCCAACCCATATCATCATCAGCCTCGCCCATGTCAACCATACCCACCAACACCGTATAACCTACCTCAACATTATTATCCTCCAACTGGTCCTCAGGTTTCTGTCCCGCATGCCCAATCTTACCCACCGCCTCCTCCTTTATGTGGAGCCCCAGCTCCTTAGAATGTCTACCATGCCCAAAATACCTACCCACCACCAAAAACCTACAGAAATCCTAACCGAACCAGTTTCCGTCCCGATCCTAAAGTCAAAAGCGATAGGGCTCAGAAAAAGAAAATATTCACTCCTCTGGGAGAATCATATACTAGTCCTTTTCACCGATTAAGACAATTGGGGATGCTAAGTCCTATTGAGCCTAAAATTCCCAACCCTCCACCGAGAAACTTAGATTAATCCATCCATTGTGAATATTGTTCTAGGGCACCGGGGCATGACACGGAGAAATTTTGGCACCTAAAATCTACTATACAAGATCTCATTGACTCTAGAAGAATTGAGGTGCAAGCACCTGAGACTCCAAACATAACGCAAAATCCTTTGTCGGTGCACCATGAAACACATATGATAGAGCTAGTACAGGGAGAAAGCTACAAAAAACCCTCTCAGACTGTGATAACAATCAAAGCAAACAGCAAGACAGAGGAGAAAGTCGAGAGTAAGAAAGTGTCAGCCGAGCCACCTGTAAGACCTAGCAGTGGTAATTGAACCTGAACCTGTAAAAGTGATAGTACTTGGGGTGAAACCAATATTCACTCTGAAAGGGGAACATATAGAACCAGTTGATATTAAGCCGGTCGTTCAAATGCGGATTATGAACATCAAAGTCGTAACTTGGAATTATGACAAGGTAACTATCATTTACAAAGGGAAATAAGTCAAGGGGAAAATCTGTGAAACCTATGGTTTGACCCGGTCTAGGAGATGTTTTGCTCCTGACGATTTGAGGAAGGCGAAAGTTGTGAAAAAAAATCCAGCCCATGTAAAGAAAGCGGTAAACGAGGAAGAAGCTGAGGAGTTCCTAAAGAAAATGAAAGCTTAAGATTACTCCATAGTTGAGCAACTGAGGAAGACACCAGCTCAAATATCTTTATTATCTCTGTTGATTCATTCTAATGAACACTGAAGGGCATCAATGAAGATCCTAAATGAAGCTCATGTACTAGAAAAGATCACGGTGTGTCATTTGGAGAAGATTACAAACAAAATTTTTGAGGCAAATAGGATAACATTCTCAGACGATGAACTACCACTAGAAGGGACATAGCACAATAAGGCGTTATACTTTACAGTGAACTGTGAGGAGCCAGTGGTGACTCGTGTCTTGGTCGATAATGGGTCGAGTGATAATATTTGTCCTTTGTCTACTATGGGAAAAATGAAGATTGATCACAAAAGGATCCATAGAAATAGCATATGTGTGAGAGGGTTCGACGGAGGTGGAAAGAACACCGTTGGAGATATCATACTAGAACTCACCATCGAACCGGTGGAATTCACCATGGAGTTTCAAGTGCTGGATGTTGCTGTGTCCTATAACCTCCTGTTAGGACATCCATGGATCCACACTGCAAAAGCGGTTCCTTCTTCACTACATCAAATGGTGAAGTTTGAATGGGATCAACAAGAGATAGTAGTGCACGGTGAAGATAATGTTTGTAATGCCATCATGCCATTCGAAGAAGTCAAAGGTGACAGAGGTCCTTGGGTGAACCAAGTGATGGACACTGTGACTGTGAACAAGATATCTGAAGGATAAAGCATCCCAGTACGCAAAGTAATCTGTGCAGTGGTCATGGTTGCCAAAGAAATGATAAGGAATGGGTTCTCTCCGGGAAGAGGTCTAGGAGTTGCTTTGCAGGGTATAACACAACTAATTCGTCTTCCGGGTAGCACTAATACTCTTGGCTTGGGTTTCAAGACAACTATCGCCGATATACAGAGAGCCAAAAGATTGAAAAAGAAAGGATAGACCCTCCCCAAAACTGTCCTACTCCTTCGACAAGCCTGGTACACAAACACGTCCGGCGACTATCATGCCGGGACATGTAGAGATAAGGCCAGATAAAGAGCTATTAGCAAGGTTTGAGAGGTTGTTTGAAGGCGTGAATATGTTAGAGGCAGCCGAGGGAACAAGCAAGATGGATGTTTAGTTTGTTGGACCGCATATCAGGCTAAATAATTGGGAAGCTACTCATCTTCCAATCAGGAGGGAGTTGTGGTAGTTAGCTTTTAATGTCCCATTCCTAAATCTGTCTTGTTTAAAAAATTGTAATCCTATGTTCCATCTAATCAAAATGTATCCATACCTTGTTACCTTTCTATGTTTAATGAAATGCAATTTCTTTCTTCCTCTATTTTTGTAGGCTTATTTTATTTTTCTTTTCTTTTCTTGTACAGTCCAGTTTTTGCTGATATCAATGATGTGTCATGCATGAAGGCTTCCCGGTCAAGTCTTGATAATCAGATAGTTATACAAGAAATTGAAAATGATAATGATGTGGAATATGAGGATGAGGAAGTTTTGGAGGAAATTGGTAAGGAATTTAGCCACTATGAAGAGAAACCCAAACCAAACTTAAATGAGACGGAGTCTATTAATTTGGGAAATGATGAGAATATTCGGGAAACAAAGATTAGTGTGCACGTAGAGGCTTCACTCAGAGAGGACTTGATCAGGTTATTACATGAGTACAAAGACATATTTGCTTGGTCTTATGATGACATGCTAGGGCTTAATACTGGCTTGGTGGTACATAAGTTGCCCACTTATCCAGAATGCCGGCCTGTTAAGCAAAAGTTAAGAAAGTTCAAAATATATATCAATGTAAAAATAAAAGAAAAAGTCAACAAGCAGTTTGAGGCAAAGGTCATACGGGTCACCAAGTATCCCACCTGGTTAGCCAATGTTGTACCTGTTCCAAAGAAAGACGGAACCAGAGTGTGTGTTGATTATCGAGACCTCAATAAAGCCAGTCCGCAAGATGATTTTCCATTGCCAAACATCCACAAATTGATTGACAATTGTGCCAAACATGAGATTGGTTCTTTTGTGGATTGTTATGCGGGCTGTCATCATATCTTGACGAACGAAGAAGATGCAGAAAAGACGGCCTTTATCACACCTTAGGGAACATATTGCTATACAGTCATGCCATTTGGGTTGAAGAATGCTGGAGCTACATATATGAGAGCAATGAACTCTATGTTTCATGACATGATACATCGAGATATTGAGGTGTATGTGGATGATGTTATTATCAAATCCAAAAAGCACTGTGATCATGTCAAAGACTTGAGAAAGTTCTTCCAGAGGCTTTGAAGATACAATCTCAAGGTCAATTCAGCAAAATGTGCTTTTGGAGTACCATCGGGAAAGTTATTGGGGTTCGTGGTAAGCTGGCGTGGTATTAAACTAGACCCGTCAAACATAAAGGCAATTCAGAACTTGCCTCCGCCAAAGAGCAAGAAAGAGGTGATGAGTTTGTTTGGCAGGTTGAATTATATTAGCAGATTTATTGCTCTGTTGACATCGACCTATGAGCCCATTTTCAAATTATTTAAGAAAGATGCTGCGGTGAATTGGACTGAGGAATTTCAAGATGCATTTGACAAAATCAAGGAATATCTGGCCAATCCTCTTGTGTTGGTTCCTCCACAACTTGGAAGGCCCTTGATCCTTTATTTGACAATATTGGATAATTCTTTTGGTTGTGTACTAGGGAAGCATGATGAGACGGGGAAGAAAGAGCAAGCAATGTATTATCTCAGTAAGAAATTTACATCTTACGAGGTAAAATACACTCAGTTGGAAAGGACATGTTGTGCTTTGACATGGGTTGCACAGAAGTTGAAACATTACTTGTCATCTTATACCAATTATCTTATATCTTGTTTGGATCCACTGAAGTACATCGTCCAGAAGCCTATGCCCACAGGAAGGCTCGCTAAATGGAAAATTCTGCTTATAAGTTTGATATTGTTTATGTAACCCTCACTGCAATGAAGGCACAAGCAGTCGCTGATCATTTGGCAGAAAATCCAGTTGATGATGAGCATGAACCGCTGAAGACATATTTTCCTGATAAGGATACAATGAATATTGAAAAAATTGGAACAAGACGAAAGTCGGGCTGGAAATTATACTTTGATAGCAAAGGAGTCGGAATTGGAGCAGTGCTCATTTCAGAAACAGGTCAGCATTATCCTGTTACCGCTCAACTCCATTTTTTCTGCACTAATAACATGGCCAAGTATGAAGCATGTATATTGGGACTAAGAATGGCAATAGACATGGGTGTTCAAGAGGTTTTGGTCAGGGTGACTCGGATCTCTTGATACATCAAATTCAAGGAGAATGGGAGACAAGGGATTTGAAACTTATACCGTACCAACAGTGTCTACAAGAACTACCTCAAAGGTTTCAGTCCATAGAGTTCAAGCATATCCCAAGAAGGCACAATGAAGTTGCAGATGCCCTGGCCACATTGTCGTCCATGTTGCACCATCCGAACAAAGCTTATATAGATCCATTGCAAATACAAGTTTATGATCAAAATGCTTATTGTTTCATGGTAGAAGAGGAACACGATGGTGAACCATGGTTCTATGATATTGAAGAATATTTGAGGATGGGGGTGTACTCGATGCAAGCCACGGGAGATCAGAAAAGGGCTATAAGGCGACTAGTGAGTGGATTTTTCTTCAGTGGAGGGATTGTATACAAGAGAACCGCGGATTTGGGTTTACTGAGATGTATAGATGCACAGCAAGTCGCTAAAATCATGGCTGAAATACATGCAAGAATTTGTGGACCTCATATGAGTGGATATGTTTTGGCCAAGAAAATACTTAGGGCCGGATACTATTGGCTCACTATGGAGCGATATTGCATTGGATATGTACGAAAATGTCGTCAATGCCAGATACACGGGAAGTTGATTGATTCCCCACCATATGAGTTGCATACAATGTCAGCACCATGGCCTTTTCTCGCCTGGGGCATGGATGTCATCGGTCCGATAGAACCCGCAGCATCTAACGGGCACAGGTTTATCCTGGTTGCCGTTGATAATTTCACTAAATGGGTGGAGGCGAAGACATGTAAAGCACTAACAAAGAAGGCAGTGGTGGATTTCTTATATACGAACATCATCTGTCGCTTCGAAATTCCCAAGGTGATTATCACAGATTATGGAGCCAATCCTAACAGTCATCTCATTACAGAAGCATTTCAGAAGTTTAAAATATTGCACCGTATTTCTACACCTTATCGGCCTAAAGCAAATGGAGTAGTTGAAGCTGCAAATAAGAATATTAAGAAAATTCTTCGAAGAATGGTAGAGGAGTCGAGGCAGTGGCATGAAAAATTACCATTTGCTCTAGTGGGTCATCGTACTAGTGTACGTTCTTATATTGGTGCAACCCCTTACTCATTTGTGTATGGAACAGAGGCAATGATACCAGCAGAAATTGAAGTACCTTCCTTTCGGATTATAGCTGAGGCTGAAATTGATGATGATGAATGGGTAAAGGCCCGTTTAGAGAAATTGAGCCTGATTGATGAGAAAAGATTAGCAGCAGTATGTCACGGACAACTGTACCAACGGAGGATGGCGAGAGAATATAACAATAAAGTACGTCCACAGAAATTCAAGGTTGGAGAATTGGTGTTAAGGCGTATTTTACCACACTGGGCCAAAGCAAAAGGAAAGTTTGCTCCTAATTGGCAAGGGTCATTTATGGTATCCCGGGTATTGTCCAACGGAGCTTTGTATCTGATAGATATAGAAGGAAAATGTGTAAAGACTACCATTAACTCTAATGCAGTCAAGAGATATTATATATGATTCCTTTCATGTATACATTTGTATTGTCATAATTTTAAGATTGAAATGATGAAGGCATTTTATTTCTCTATCCAAATACTTTACCAATTGCTACCCCTTTTGAGCCTTATTATATTATTCTTTCATACCCCTCTCTCGGAATCAATAATGAAGTCGAAATGAATGATGAAATGAAAAGAAAGAAAAATAGAAGAATGAAAAAAATAGAAGAAAAAGAAAAGATATGAAAAAATATACAAAAGAAGAAAATCGGGAAAAAGTCAAATGACGAAGAAACCTTAGGGTATGAACTACGTCTGACTTGATCCCGAAAGGGTACGTAGGCAGCCTTAATGAGGTTCAGTCATGACAGAAATAAAATCCAAGTTTCCCCAAAATTGAAACTGGGGTAGAAGTTATGTTTTTATGATTCCGAAAGTTGTTATTATTTTGAAGCCATGTTTTAATTTGAGCCTTTATACCCTTCTTTCTAAACCCATCCAAAAGCCATATTACGGTCCAAAGGAAGACCTTATGATTAATCTCCAGGGAATGAGAATGCAATGGAAATAAAGGAAAAATATATCATGGATAGTACCCGGGAGTTTGAAGACAGAAAATATATAAAAAAAGATATAAAAATGAGAGAGTCTTATTGGTGAAAACCCTCACGGGAACCATAAGGCGAATGTGAGTTGAGAGAAAAATAAAAAATCAGAGAGTCTTATTGGTGAAAACCCTCACAGGCACCATAAGGCGAATGTAAGTTGAGAGAAAATAAAAATGAGAGAGTCCTATTGGTGAAAACCCTCACGGGCACCATAAGGCAAAAGTGAGAAATAACCTAATGAAATAGAAGTGGCAAGACAAGTAAGGTTTGGGTTGATGACAGGAGAAATTAAGTCAGCAACGATTTGATTGGACATACTGGGTCGGATATTCAAATGCATGGCATGGTCAAAGGAATCAGCCTTCCTACCCAGATAAGTTCTGTCTTTTTACTTCAAAAAATATCACCACCCCTAAATTCAGGGTCATTGTATTTCATTTTATTTGTTCAAAATCCGTTGCCAGTTAAAAGCTAACTACCAGTTTCTCATGTTGGATGGCACAATAATACTGGGTCCTTCAAAGGATAGGGGGAAATAAAATAATACAAGGCGATCACATAGCCAAAGGGAATAAAAGGGAAAAAGAAACAAAACAGAAAATCAAAAGGGGATTACAAGAAAGAATTGGAAGGTTGATCCAGAAAAAACGGCAAAGCAGTATAAAACAACATGAGGCAGACAGTGGAAGCAAAGCCAACAAGAATGCCAGTTGCTAACCATCATTTTATAACTAATATAATTGTTCGCCGATTAAGACACGGACAAAAGATTCAAATTCATCCTAATCACTTTAAAGTGAATGTGACCAATGTGGGAGAAACAATCAAGAGGAAGCACCAATAAAGGAAAGAATCGATGATGGAAGAATCAATAATCGAGAACCCACCCGAATAATGATGAAGGTATTACCTTTATTTTTTCAAAGTTACACCCAGTTATCAAACTGTGGGAATATTTTCTGCATTTTAAATTTCTGCATCAGGCGCCCACCTAGATAACAGGTGCATACTTTTCTACATTTTTAATTTCTACATCAGGCGCCCACCTGGATAACAAGGGAATATTTTTCTGCATTTTAATTTCTGCATCAGGCGCCCACCTGGATAACAAGGGAATATTGTCATGACCCGAATTTCCCCCACCATCGGGATCGTGATAGCGCCTACTCGTTGTAGCTAGGCAAGCCAACTCATTAACATTTTCCTATTCATAACATCATTTTTGTTCTCATATTTAATAGCAAGAAACAATTACTCAGATTGTTAAATGCGGAAGTCTTTCGAATAAGAGATGAATAATAATAATAAAAAGCAACTGACATAAATCCTCTACCCAACATGTGGAGTCACAAACTCATGAACTACTAAGGAATAACTACACATAATGGTCTGAAAGAAAATAATGAACAACCGTCTATCTCGGAACAATGGGACCACATTAATAACAAAAATAAATAGAGGAGACACCGGGCTTGCGGGCGCCTGCAAGTTACCTCGGTTTCGGAAGCATAGAAATCCCACAAGTACTCTTCTACTGCTGCTCCTGCTCGAAACCTGGACTTGTGAAAAAATGTACAGAAGTGCAGTATCAGCACAATCCGACCCCATGTGTTGGTAAGTGCCTAGCCTATCCCGGCGAAGTAGTGACAAGCCCAGGACCAGACACTCACATAAACCTGTGCAGTTCTATATATGTATATACCACAAAATAACAGGATTATCAAATAACACAACCAACAAAGGAGTATAATGTTGGGGAAACACAATCAGCAACATATAATAAATTAGTAAAGAGAATCAGAGTGTAGTAAAAACATCTATCACCAAAACAAGAAATTTAAATGGTTGCACGGCATCACCCTTCGTGCTTTTACTTCATCCTCACATCCATGGCACGACATGATCCTTCGTGCATGGTTCAAATAACAACAACACGGAATGTTCCGTCGTGCATAATCAGTAAAACAAGGCACGACATGATCCTTTGTGCATAATCAGTAAAACAAGGCATGGCAAGATCCGTCGTGTATAATCAGTAAAACAAGGCACGGAATGATCCTTCGTGCGAACATAAGAAAAAATAGCACAGCATCACCCTTCGTGCATTATCACTCTTCCTCACCCAAATAACAATCACAGTTAAGGGCAAAAGAATGAAACAAATATTATGAACCATCCTGGCAATGGAAACAATAATCATCACAGTAAAGTCCCGGCAAGGGAAACAATAATAAATTTCACAATAAAGTCTCGGCAAGGGAAACAATAATCAACTTCACAATAAAGTCCCGGTAAGGGAAACAATAATCAACATCACAATATATGTTAACAAACGACTCTCGATCATGCTTGACGCTAGTGTATACATGCTCGTCACCACAACCTATACACCGCACTCGATCACATAGAAATTAGCACATTAAATCCTATTCCCTCAAGCTAGGATAGATCAAACACTTACCTCAAGCCTTGAAGTCCAATTAACCTTCAACTATCGCTTTACCTCAAATTTCAACCATCAACTTGCTCGAATCTAATCACAATTGATTCAATTACATTAATAAATACTATGTAAATTGGTTTGGATGCATAAAAATGGTTTTCCAAAAGTTTAACCCAAAATTTTCCAAAATGCCCCCGGTCCCACGTGGTCAAAACTCGGGGTTTGGACCAAAATCCAGTTACCCATTCTCTGACGAGTTTAATTATATGATTTGTTTCGAAATCGAACCTCAAATTGGGGTCCAATTCCCCAATTCATGAAAAACCTAGGTTCTACCCAAAAACAACAATTTCAACCATGAAAACTTTTAATTTCTCTTGAAAAGCATGTTTAATGATGTTAGGAACTAAAAAAATTAAGTAAAAAGTGACTTACAAGTGATTAGGGGTAATATTTCTCTTGGAGAATCGTGTGTGGTGTGTTGGTTTTTGAAAGAATGGTGAAAAGGGGTTTAAAATTCGTTTAAGTATCAGATTGCACAGCTGCAGATATGGGAATTGCGAACATTTGTTCGCAATTGCGAACATAGTAGGTCCTGACAGCGGGGCTCGCATTTGCGAGAAAATGGTTTGCATTTGCGAACCTGTGCCTTCCCTGTCATCATCGCATTTGCGATATTTCCTTCGCATATGCGAAGGTAAGGATTTCCTGGCAGCATCGCAATTGCGAGGTCTTGTTCGCATTTGCGAACCAAGGCCTTTCCTGGGCCTTTTCGCATTTGCGAAGTATTGTTCGCTTTTGCGAACATTGGCTATTTCTGGGACCTTTCGCAATTGCGAGGAATTCTTCGAAATTGCAAAGATATCAGCTACGGAAAATTACCAGCTGTGTTATTTTTCAAACATCTGCTCTAAACGGCCTATCAAATCTTTACCCGAGCCCTCGGGCTCCAAACTAAACATGCTCACAACCTCAAAAACATACTACGAGCTGGATCGCGCGATCAAATCGCCAATATAACATCATTTTCATAAAATCAAGCCTCAAATTCTTGATTTCTTCTTTTAAACTTCATAAAATTTCAAATTTGGAACTCAAGGTTCAAAACACATCAAACAACATTCAAATGTTGTCAAACTTTGTAGGAAGTACTTAAATAATATTTAAGACTTGTACCGGGCGTCGAAACCAAAATACGAGCCCGATACCATGGTCATTTAATCCATTTTCATTTAATAATTTCAGCAAAAATAATTTAATAGAAAAAATTCATATCTTGGGCTGTAGACCTCAGGATTCGACTCCGGGCGCATGCCCGAGTCCCATATTTTCCTACTAACATTCCAGGACCGTCCGATCTCAGGTCCGGGTCCGTTTACCAAAAATGTTGAACGAAGTCAACCATATCAATATAAATATCAAATTTCTTCCAATTTTCCATAGAATTCACATATTCTAACACAAAAATTTTTCCGGCTACATGCCCGAACTATGCACATAAATCGAGGCAATATAAAATGAGGTTTTCAAGGCCTCGAAAGTGCGGGACAATGAGGAATTAGGTGATGACCCTTTGGGTAATCACATCCTCCACCTCTAAAACAACCGTTCGTCCTCGAATAGACAAGAGAAGGAAGTACCTGAGTCGGGGAACAAATGTGGGTAACGGCTTCGCATATCAGACTCGGACTCCCAGGTCGATGCCTTAGGAGGCTGACCTCTCCATTAACCACGCACAAAAGGAAAACTCTTCGACCTCAACTGTCGAACCTGCTGGTCTAGAATGGCCACCGGCTCCTCCTCGTAAGATAGATGATTGTCCAATTGAATAGTACTGAAGTCTAACACATGTGTAGGATCGTCGTGGTACCTCCGAAGCATAGATACATGAAAAACTAGATGTACGGCTGATAAGCTAGGTGGTCGTGCTAGTCTGTAAGCCACCTCTCCCACTCGGTCCAGAATCTCAAATGGACCAATATACCTAGGACTGAGCTTGCCTTCTTTCCGAACCTCATCACGCCCTTCATAAGCGATACCCGAAGCAATACCCACTTACCAACCATGAAATCCACATCTCTAACCTTACGATCTGCATAAGTCTTATGTCTGGACTGAGCTGAACGCAATCTCTCTTGTATAGTCTTGACCTTGTCTAAGGCCTCCTGAACTAAGTCTGTATCCAGCAACTGAGTATCTCCCGGCTCAAACCATCCTATTGGAGACCGATATCGCCTACCATACAATGCCTCATACGGAGCCATTTGAATGCTAGACTGGTAGCTATAATTGTAGGAAAACTCTGATAATGGCAGAAATTGGTCCCACGATCCTTCAAAATCAATGACACAGGCTCGGAGCATGTCCTCTAGGATTTGAATAGTCATTTCGGACTGGCCGTTCATCTGAGGGTGGAAAGCCATACTCAACTGAACCTGGGTACCTAACTCCTGCTGGACCGCCCTCCAGAAACGTGAGGTAAACTGCGTACTTCGATCTGAGATAATAGACACCGGCACCCCATGAAGGAGAACAATCTCCCTGATATAAATCTCTGCTAGCTTCTCCGATGAGTAAAAGACAGATACTGGAATGAAGTGTGCTGACATGGTCAGCCTATCAACAATGACCCAAATAGCATCAAATATCCTCCGAGTCAAAGGAAGTCCAGTAACGAAGTCCATTGTAATCCGCTCCCATTTCCACTCGGGAATTTCAATTCTCTAGAAGACACCACCAGGCTTCTGGTGCTCATATGTAACCTGCTGACAGTTTAGACACTGAGCGACATACGCAACAATGTCTTTCTTCATCCTACGCCACCAATAGTGCTACCGTAAGTCCTGATGTATCTTCGCGGTGCTCGGGTGAATAGAATACCGCGAACTGTGGGCCTCCGCTAAGAACAACTCTCGAATCCCCTCAACATTGGGCACACAAACTCGCCCCTCCAATCTCAATACTCCGTCATCATCTAGAGTTACCTTCGTGGCACAACCCCGCTGTACAGGTCACGCAAATGAAGATCATCAAACTGCCTCTCATGGATACGCTCTAATAGAGAAGAACGAGCGACCGTGCAGACTAACACCTTGCTGGGCTCAGAAATGTCTAGTCTTACGAACCGATTGGCTAAGGCCTAGACATCTAGAGCAAGTGGTCTCTGACTGACCGGAATATAAGCGAGACTACCCATGCTGGCAGACTTTCTACTCAACGCATCGGCCACCACATTAGCCTTACCTGGGTGATATAGGATAGTAACATCATAGTCCTTTAGCCACTCTAACCATCTCCTCTGTCGCAATTCAACTCCTTTTGCTTGAATAAATACTATAGGCTTTTGTGATCCGTGTACACCTCGCACACCACACCATATAGATAATGCCTCCAAATCTTTAAGGCATGAACTACTGCTGCCAGCTCAAGATCATGAACCGGATAGTTCTTCTCATTGATTTTCAATTGTCTCGAAGCATAAGCAATAACCTTGACATCTTGCATTAATACAGATCCAAGCCTAGTACGGGATGCATCACAGTAAACTGTGTAAGGCCCTGAACCCGTAGGTAATATCAACACTGGTGTTGTAGTCAAAGATGTCTTGAGCTTCTGAAAGCTCGCCTCACACTCATCTGACCACTTGAACTGGGCACCCTTCCGGGTCAAACTGGTCATCGGAGCTGCAATAGAAGAGAACCCCTCTACAAATCGACGGTAGTAGCCTACTAAACCCAAGAAACTCTGGATCTCTACCACTGAAGCTGGTCGAGGCCAATTCTGGATTGCCTCATTCTTCTTTGGGTCCACCTGAATACCTTTTACTGATACGATATGACCCATAAATGCCACTGAACTCAACTAGAACTCGCATTTTGAAAACTTGGCATATAGCTGATTATCCTTCAGAGTCTGAAGAACTACTCTGAGGTGTTGCTTGTGCTCTTCCTGGCTGCGGGAGTATACCAAGATATCATCTATAAAGACTATCATGAACTGGCTGCGGGAGTATACCAAGATATCATCTATAAAGACTATCACGAACAGATCTAGATAAAGCCTAAACACCTGATTCATCAACTCCATAAATGCTGCTGGAGCATTGGTCAACCCGAAAGACATGACCAAGAATTCATAGTGCCCGTACCTAGTGCGAAAGGCTGTCTTAGGAATGTCAGCCGCCCTGATCTTCAGCTGATGGTAGCCCGACCTCAAGTGTATCTTCGAGAACACCCTCGCTCCTTAGAGCTGGTCAAACAAATCATCACTTCTCGGCAGGGGATACTTGTTCTTTATCATCACTTTATTTAATTGTCGATAATCAATACGCATCCACATCGAGCCATCCTTTTTCTTCACAAATAACACAGGTGCACCCCTAGGAGAAACACTGGGCCTGATAAAGCCCTTTTCTAGAAGGTCTTGAAATTGATCTTTTAACTTCTTTAACTCCGGTGAGGCCATACGATAGGGTGGAATAGAGATGGGCTGAGTGTCCGGTGCCTAGATCAATACAGAAATCAATATCCCTGTCGGGTGGCATGCTCGACAGGTTTGAAGGGAAAACCTCGGGAAACTCCTGTACAATATGAACTGAATCAATAGAAGGGACTTCCGCGCTGGAATCACGAACATATGCCAAATAAGCTAGACACCCCTTCTTGACCATGCGTCGAGCCTTAACATATGAAATAACATTGCGAATGGAGTGGCATGAGGTCCCTTTCCACTCATGGTGATTCTGGCAAGGCCAAGGTCACTGTCTTGGCATGACAGTCTAAGATAGCATGATACGGGGACAACCAGTCCATCCCCAATATGACATTGAAATCCACCATGTCTAATAGCAATAAATCAACACGGTTCTCAAGACCCCCAAATATAACCATGTACGAACGATGCACCCGGTCGACTACTATAGAGTCGCCCACTGGTATAGACATATAAACTGGAATATCCAGAGCATAGCTAGGCACGGCCAGGTATGGTGAAAAGTAGGAAGACACATATGAATATGTAGACCCAGGGTCAAATAATACTGAAGCACCTCTATCACAAACCAGAATGGTACCTGTAATCAGAGCATCTGATGCCTCTGCCTCTGGCCTAGCTGGTAAAGCATAAAATCGAGGATCGACACCTCCCCTCTGAGCTACGTCTCTGCGACGATCATCCACTGGCTGACCTCTACCTCTGGCAGGACGGTCTCCACCTCTACGATCTCGACCTCTACCTCTACGATCTCTACCCCCGCCTCTGGCTGGATGGGCAGGCTATGGGTCAGCTAGGCCTGAATCATAGGGCGAGGACCCCGCTGTTGGGTGTTGCCCGTTGCTCGAGGGCAAAACCTGACAAGATGACTTGGGTCACCACAACCGTAACAATATATTGGCTGATGGGACTGCTGGCCCTAACAACATGAATGGCCCCTACGAACACTCTGAAGAGGCTGAGCACTGATGGGAGGCTGATCCGAATACTGCTCACGACCCCCACGATCACCTGGACCACCCTGCAAAGCTTGGAGGGCAGACTGAAAAGGCCTACAAGACTGGACCCTATCATAAGAATCCCTTCCTCCAGAAGAAGTACCACTAAATCTGCCGGAATGACAAGGCCTCTTGTCTGAAGGATAACCACCTCACCGAGCAAGAGCTATCTCAACCCTATGAGCTGCATTAGCTGCCTCCTAAAAAGATATGTCACTCCCAACCCCCATAGCCATCTGAAGTCGAATCGGTTGATTTAGCCCATCTATAAACCTATAAACCCTCTCCCGATCTGTGGGGAGTATTACAACCGCATGATGTGCCAGATCAACAAACCTCATCTCATACAGGGTAACAGTGATATAACCCTGCTGGAGGCGCTCAAACTGCCTCCAAATTGCCTCCTGCTGGGTAACAGGGAGAAACTTCTCTAGAAATAACTGCGCAAACTGGTCCCATGTTAAAGCCGGGGACCCTGCTGGTCGTGTCAAATAGAAATCTCTCCACCAAGTCTTGGCAGATCCTGAAAGCCTGAATGTGCAGAAATCAACCCCATTGGATTCCACTATTCCCATAGTCTTGAGAATCTCATGGCAACTGAACAAGAAGTCCTGGGGAACATCTGATGTGGCACTGCTGAAAGTAGTGGTAAACAGCTTGGAGAACCGATCAAGTCTCTATAAAGCATCAGAAGTCACGGCCGCTCCATCTCCGGCCTGAGCTGTGGTGCCTGACTGAGTGGCCACTACTGGATGAACTATTGGTGCATGAGGCTGGAGAGCTACTGGCTCTAGAGTATATGCAACAGGAGTCTGGACCCCTCCTCTAACCTAAAAAGTGGCTGGTGCAGCTGGTTGATCTAGCAACACTGTCCATAAAACCTGTTATTCTGACTAGAGCCTCCCGATGATCCGAGGTAAATAAGACCTCCCCTGGGACCTGAGCTGGGCCCACTGGAGCTGCTGGATCTGGAACCTCCTCACTATTCTCAATATGAGGCTCCACCTCTGGAATCGATGCCTGGGAATGAGCTCTTCCCCTACCACGGCCTCCGACACGACCTCGGCCCCTGCCCCTCACGGAAGCTGCCTGGGGCTCAGGTTGCTGATCAGCGGATGAAGAAGCGCGTGTCCTCACCATATGCTAAAGGACATAGTAGACTCTGGAGGACAAGTACAGACGTCTCCATACCTACCCCTCAAACTCTACTAAGCTTGTTCATGAGTTGTGAGACCTATGTAACCCAGAGCTCTGATACCAACTTAGCACGACTCGGATTTCCCCCACCATCGGGATCGTGATGGCGCCTACTCATGGTAGCTAGGCAAGAAAACTCATTCACATTTTCCTGTTCATACCATCATTTTTGTTCTCATATTTAATAGCAAGAAATAATTATTCAGATTGTTAAATGCAGAAGTCTTTCAAATAAGACATGAATAATAAAAATAAAAAGCAACTGACATAAATCCTCTACCCAAGATGTGGATTCACCAACTCACGAACTACTAAGGAATAACTACACATAATTGTCTAAAAGAAAATAATGAACAACCGTCTGTCTCGGAACAATGAGACCACAACAATAACAAAAATAAATAGAGGAGACGCCGAGCCTGTGGATGCCTGCAAGCTACCTCAGTCTCGGAAGCAGAGAAATCCCACAAGTACTCTACTGCTGCTGCTGCTACTCCTGCTTGAAATCTGGACCTGTGCAAAAATGCACAAAAGTGCAGTATCATCACAATCCGACCCCACATGCTGGTAAGTGCCTGGTCTATCCCGACGAAGTAGTGACAAGCCTAGGACCAGACACTCACATAAACCTGTGCAGTTCTATATATGTATATACCACAAAATAATAGGATTATCAAGTAACACAACTAACAAAGGAGTATCATGCAGGGGGAAAACAATCAACAACATATAATAAATCAGTAAAGAGAATCAGAGTGTAGTAAAAACAGCTATCACCAAAACAAGAAATTTAAATGGTTGCATGGCATCACCCTTCGTGCTTTTACTCTCATCCTTACCAAATAATCAAATAAAAGTGCATGGTATCACCCTTCGTGCTTTTACTCTCATCCTCACATCCATGGCACGGCATGATCCTTCGTGCATGGTTAAAAAAAGGGGCACGAAATGTCCCTTCGTGCATAATCAGTAAAACAAGGCAAGGCATGGTCCTTCGTGCATAATCAGTAAAACAAGGCACGATATAATCCTTCGTGCATAATCAGTAAAACAAGGCACGGAATGATCCTTCATGCGAACATAAGTAAAAATGGCACGGCATCACCTTTCATGCATTATCACTCTTCCTCACCCAAATAACAATCACAGTTAAGGGTAAAAGAATGAAACAAATAATATGAATCGTACCAGCAAGGGAAACAATAATCATCACAGTAAAGTCCCGGCAAAGGAAACAATAATCAACTTCACAATAAAGTCCCGAAAAGGGAAACAATAATCAACTTCAAAATAAAGTCCCGGCAAGGGAAACAATAATTAACTTCACAATAAAGTCCCGGCAAGGGAAACAATAATCAACTTCACAATATATGTCAACAAACGACTCACGGTCATGCTAGACGCCAGTGTATAGAAGCTCGTCACCACAGCCTATACACCGCACTTGATCACATAGCAATTAGCACATTCAATCCTATTCCCTCAAGCTAGGATAGATCAAACACTTACCTCAAGCCTTAAAGTCCAATTAACCTTCAACTATCGCTTTACCTCAAATTTCAACCTTTAACTTGCTCGAATCTAATCACAATTGGTTCAATTACTTTAATAAATACTATGTAAAATGGTTTGGATGCATAAAAATGGTTTTCCCAAAGTTTAACCCAAAATTTCCCAAAATGCCCCCGGTCCCAGGTTGTCGAAACTCGGGGTTTAGACCAAAATCCGGTTACACATTCCCTCACGAGTTCAATTATATGATTTGTTTCAAATCGGACCTCGAATCGAGGTCCAATTTCCCAATTCATAAAAACCTAGGTTATACCCAAAAACAACAATTTCAACCATGAAAACCTTTGATTTCTCTTGGAAAACCTGTTTAATGATGTTAGGAATTGAAAGAATTAAGTAAAAAGTGACTTACAAGTGATTTGGAGTGATATTGCTCTTGGATAATCGTGTGTGGTGTGTTGGGTTTTGAAAGAATGGTAAAAGAAATTTTAAAATTCGTTTAAGTATTAGATTGCATAGCTACGGATATGGGAATTGCCAACATTTGTTCTTAATTGCGAACATAGCAAGTCCTGACTGCGGGACTCGCATTTGCGAGAAAATGGTTCGCATTTGCGAACCTGTGCCTTCCCTGTCATCATCGCATTTGTGATATTTCCTTCGCATTTGCGAAGGTAAGGATTTCCTGGCAGCATCGCAATTGCGAGGTCTTGTTCGCATTTGCGAACCAAGGCCTTTCATGGGCCTTTTTGCATTTGCGAAGTATTGTTCGCTTTTGCGAACCTTGGCTATTTCTGCGACCTTTCGCAATCGCGAGGAATTCTTCGCAATTGCGAAGATATCAGCTGGGGAAAATACCAGCTGTGTTATTTTTCAAAATCTGCTCTAACGGCCTATCAAATCTTTACCTGAGCCCTCGGGCTCCAAACCAAACATGCACACAACCTCAAAAACATACTACGAACTTGTTCGCGCGATCAAATCGCCAATATAACATCGTTTTCATAGAATCAAGCCTCAATTTCATGATTTCTTCTTTTAAACTTCATAAACTTTCAAATTTGGAACTCAAAGTTCAAAACACATCAAACGACGTTCAAATGTCGCCAATCTTTGTAGGAAGTACTTAAATAATATTTAAGACTTGTATCGGGCGTCGGAACCAAAATACGAGCCCGATACCATGGTCATTTAATCCATTTTCATTTAATAATTTTAGCAAAAATAATTTAACAGAAAAATTCATATCTTAGGCTCTAGGCCTCAAAATTCGACTCTGGATGCATGCCTGAGCCCCATATTTTCCTACGGACCGTCCGATCTCGGGTCTGAGTCCGTTTTCCAAAAATATTGACCAAAGTCAACCATATCAATAATAATATCAAATTTCTTCAAATTTTCAAAAGAATTCAGATATTCTGACACAAAAATGTTTCCGGCTACCTGCCCGGACTATGCACATAAATCGAGGCAATATAAAATAAGATTTTCAAGGCTTCGGAAGCGCGGGACAATGAGGATATCAGGCGATGACAAAGGGTCATCACAAATATTTTTCTGCATTTTAATTTCTGCATCAGGCACCCACCTGGATAACAAGGGAATATTTTCTGCATTTTTAATTTTTGCTCAGGCGCCCACGTGGATAACAAGGGAATACTTTTTTGCACTTTTTAATTTATGCACTCAGGCACCCACCTGGATAACAAGGGAATACTTTTACGCATTTTAATTTTTGCACTCAGGCGCCCACCTGGATAACAAGCGAATACTTTTCTGCACTTTTTATTTCTGCATCAGGCGCCCACCTGGATAACAAGGGAATACTTTTCTATATTTTTAATTTCTGCTCAGACGCCCACCTTTATAACAATGGAATACTTTCTATAAAATAAAATTTTTCATGTCTAACAAGTGACATCATAATAGGTTGAAAGCCCATATTGGGGCAGGAAAAAAGTTTTCTTTGTTTTCGTAAAAAGCAGGTACCAACCCGGAGAACGGAGAATCACATTGTTGAAGTCATACAAGCATAATGAAGCAATATATTTGAAGCAAGTTACAAGCAAAAATTAAGAACAAGATGCAAGATGAACGATCAAGGCAATACAAGACGCAAGACATAGATAGGATTTTTGTAATTCATAGACCATAGCTTAGGATAACTTCTTTATATTTCTTACCACGGTGTAATAAGGAGTCAGTCAGCAGTAATAGCAATAACAACAGCAACAGCAGTAAAATCACAGCTTCCCTGGTAGTTTCAAACTACCAGACACTCCCGAACTACACTGACATGATTCCTGTATAGCCTAGGATATGTAGGCAACCTCTGAAGCAGGGTGCGGTCAATACTTTCAAAAATGCTTCATATGGAATATGCGAGTGGGCAAAATCCCTCATTACTGCTCACTTGTATTTGCACTGAAACTCTTCGTGTTCACGAGCAAAGAGGGGCAGCTGTGAGCAAGTGATTTTTGCCCCAAGCAATTAAATTCCAAAATAAAAATATACAAAATGATTATTGATTGCAATTGTTTTGATTAGGGTATAGAAAATACATGTGTTTGTTTTAATTGAAAGAAATTTAAAATGAAATACAAAAAGGAAATTAATTAGAAAATATCGCAGAAATTATAGAATAAATACTAGGAAATTAGAAAATCAAGTAAAAATACAAAAAATTGGAAAATCAAGGAAAAATACAAAAATTGGAAAATAAAAGAAAATACATCAGTGTAAAATAAATACAAGGGAAAATAAGTATAAAATACAAAGGAAAATACAAAAATTAAAATAAATACAATACAAAAATAACAAAAAATACAAAAATACAATGTGGAATATCAAATTGGGCCAAATACATATAATGTACTCTACCCAAGTACATTAAACAGACCAGGCCCGGGCTAATTAGCCGGTCTTGCCCAGTCACTAAACCAAACGACGCTGTCTGACATCAAATAATCTGGGCCATTGATAATTCAAATCAGACGGACCAAGTAAGGCGGTGGTTATATTAATAAAACGATGTCGTTGAGGGAATTAATCACAATCGTCCATCACACTTAATCAAACGGACGAGGCTAGTGTATCACTTAACCAAATGATGTCGCTTAGGTAATTAAATCGCAACCGTTAAAACATTTAATCTAATTGACCAAATAAGAGACCTCATTAAACTATATGCCATCGTTTTAAGGACGAAAGATCTTGGCCGTTCATCTGATTAAATCTAACGGTTGAGAAGCAACACTATAATACACACACACCTTTCATTACACAAAATCCTAGCCGCCATGAAACCCCTTTCTTCTCCCCCCTTCTCTCACAGAGACCATCGGAACCCTACCGGTGGTCAGTCTCCTACCATTTTCTCCGGCTTAGGCCAACCCTCTAAGCCCCTCTATTCTCCTTCTAACACCTCTAAAACCATTAACCCTGCCTCTGAAACCCTGCAGTCCCCATTTCTTGAAACACAACAACAATTTTGATTATCAATGATGAATTATTTTGTCACTTAAACGTTATATTTCATCACCAAAAACCTTTTGTGACAAAAAATAATTTGTCAATCTTTCGTCCCGGAAACACTGTCACTAAAAGCATACAAAGACAATTTTGCGGTTCGTGGCTAAATCAAGTTGTATTAGTGACGAAGTTCTTTTTCATCCCCAAATGCGTAGTATTTGTGACAAATTTGTCTGTCACAAAAAGTATAAAATATTTGTCGCTAATAGCCTATTTTATAACTAAAAAAATTATTAATGCCGACGAAACTACCTTGTCACTAAATATTTAGTTTAATTAGTGTCACACCTCCTTTTTTCATACGCACAAATGTGTCACTGTTTACTACTACACCCCGGGAAGGGATATAATAATAATCAGTGAAGGAGTTTATCCACTTAAAGGACAGTCGGAACAGGATCAATTTATTTAATTTTTCAGAGTCGCCACTTGGGAAAATAATGGTGTCCCAAGTCACCGGTTTAATCTCGAACCAAGGAAATTTATGACTCTATATTACAGTCTGCGAAACTAGAAACCTGGATAAGGAATTCTGTTAACCTGGGAGAAGGTGTTAGGCACTCCCGGATTCCATGGTTTTAGCACGGTCGCTCAACTGCAATTTTTTTTGTTTTTATCTGATTTCTTTATATATTTTAATTATGTGCTATTAATATTCTGCTTTTCAATTTTAGAAGAATTGCGACGTCACGAAAAATACATTTCGAGTCACACCGCAACCAGTACGCCTATGACTTTAATGTATTTCAGTTTCGCCTAGAGTAAGATTTGGGTCACATAAATGCGCACCCGCATTTAGGAAAGTATTTTTATTAAAGTCGTGCCTAAAGAGTCTATCGTGTTGTTAACTTTGGGAAAGGACCGTGAAATTCATTAAACGGTCTTCCCGAGTCTAAGTTTTTTTTTTACAATAATTTATTTGAGGGCCCCGCAATTATGCATTAGTGTGGCGAGGGTCGTCTCATTACTTTATTTAAGGTCAATCCTAATATAACTATGATTTTCTATTTTTATTGGTCTCTACAAATGAACAAAGGTCCTAATTTATTATTATTAAGAAATGCCATAGCCTATCAATTTATAAATTAACGGGCCAACTGCCATTTTAACCTTAAGTCCAAGTAACTCAATTGATACATGCTGGATTAATTCCTTTTCAACTGTTGGGCTTGAGACAGGCCCAAAAAGAAGAATGGAACAGGCCATACGTTAATTTACCTGAATCAAATATAATAAAACAGTATACTTATTTTTTATTTGAACAAATTAAACTTATTACCAATTAAATTCTCGTGGGCTAACAGTTGTATTCTATGAATTAATCTACTTAAAAAAAATTGAATCTCTAATTTTTATTATAGTAACAAATGAGCAGTGAAGCCTTCTACAATCAACATTGATTACAATAATATATTTTTGTATGAGTCACTATCTAAACATTTGATCCTCCCTTTGACAATTAACAACTATGCAATCACATTTAAAGTGCTCAATATGCACCTGTATAGAATCTATTCCTTTCATTACTACCGAACTACACTAGAGCCTTTAACTAGTAATATAAATTCCAGAAATACAATTACACAGCTCCAACTATGCTGTAAGTATACTACTTCAATACATTTAACAGTCACTAAAAACTTCCGAATCCATAACTAGCAGAATTTAAAGTAATTCAACTAACTTAACCGTCCAATTCTCAATTACAATTGAAATGCAGTATTCAAATCAGCTAACATCGAACTATTTCGAGTGTTACTGCAAAAGTATATAAAATCTACCACATATGATCTAAACTAATGAATCTAATTAGCCAGTTGTGATACAACTGACTAGTAAAATAGTGAAGGGAGTAATGAAGGATCAAGCAATCATTGCACTTTCATTCCATGGGAGATATTACATCGAAATAGACTGAAATATGTACATGGTAATCGAAAAGCAAGAAGAAAAATGAAGTCAGCCACAATAGCGTCACAGTAGGATGAGCAAAATCACAGCAGCAGCTTAGAGCTCTAACAATAAACAAAAAACAGACCCAAAGAGCTTGCAAAACCAAACGGCAACACTTAAACCCCAAACAGATCCTTCCAAGTTAAAACCAGACGGTCCAACAAATGATTTAACACTATCAACAGACCAAAAACCCAACAAGAACAGATAACACTCGAAGAAAAGGGGAAGAACTTCAGAGACTCGGATTCCAAACAGACCAAAAAAACAACCTTCAACTAGCCCTTAGGATGCGATAGAACAGTAGAACCCTTACTGTGTTGTCCCTATTCTCTATGCTTAAGACCTCTCAATTTTATTTTCTCTCAAGTGTATGCTCCCTCTTTTTTTCAGAATTGTATCTCTCAAGTCTTTTTATCCTCTCAGAAACTCTCCTTAAACTCTCTCTGTGAGTATCTCTTTTTTTTTCAGTGTGTTTTAGTCTCTGCTCTGTGTGTGTTCTTTTATTTCTCCCTATCCTGTTTTCCAGATTCTTTTCTATGTGTTTTTAAGCTTTTCTATCTAGAAAATGTTCTGTCCAGAATGCTCTTTCTTTTCATACGGGGTTCCCCCCTTCTCTAATCCCTTGTCTCTCTTTTATAAGCCTCAAAACACCTTTTGTCCTTATTTTAAGCCTTAATGGGCAATCAATTGACTTATCTTTAACCCTTAAAATCAGTAAAAGGTATTCCCCATTATTAGTTGTCTCTCTACAGTTTAATCCCACTTATTCTTGTCCTAATCAATCCTTTAGCAGCCCTTAATCTACCCTTATCTTAATAATTTTCACCAAAATAAACTCCCTGATGTCCTGGAAATACTGAAAATAACGCTTTTAACAGCTATAACCAATTCAAAGCTATTAAATTCAAACCAATTGATCAAACATGGAGTTGATAATGTTAGGAAAACATTGAATATCAACTAGGTGTTCAAGCAACTAACAGGATGAAACGAGATGAACTGATATGCATTGAAGGTGTCACCAGGTTAAGCCTCTAAGTTAAAACAAGCATATAAACAGGTTTGTTCTCAATCACCATATTAAAAACTGAGATAAGCAAAGGTATTGGCGTGAACGTATCATCATGTTATTTTAGCCTTTAAACATGAAAACTAATCGACGACAACTATCCAATCGATTACGCAAGCTATAACACATAACAATTAAACACAATCAAACAGACTAAACAGACTCACAGGTGATTGATTGGTTTTGACAAAAACCAGGGAACTTATAAGGAAACGAAATAATCAACCAGACCATTTCAATCGATTATATGGTTTATAACATTTACAACACATGAAAATCAACAAACAACAAATCGACGAACAATAACAATGATACATGGTTTTCGGTAGAAACTTAGAAATATGAAACTAGCTATTTGACGACGTTAATCGAAATGAATATCTATCCTATGACAAACACAATCGAACAAATAAAATAGAATAATAATCGACCAAATAAAAGGTCTTTGAGGGAGGAAAATAGAATAATTGATACGAAAAATTGAAAACATCAACAAAACACAAATTAATCACACACAGATGCTCATAAAACAGAATTAAATCACAGGGAAAAGAAATACCTCAGAGGAATCTTAGGAATTAGGCCAACTCGGACTCGATCCTTTTTTAGGTCGAATGGAGTTTAATTGAAGTGTTCACAATTGAAAACACCTCAATCAAACTCTATTGGACCCCAAACTTCAACTAATTCCGGATAGAAATTAGTTTGGAAACTTTTAGGGTTTTTATGCTGCCATTTTGGGGTTCGACTAATTCTGGTCGGATTCGAGCTGGACCAATGGTGGTGTGGAGGTTAGGAATGTGATGGGAGTGTTTGGGGTGAGTTTGGAGCTGTTTGGCATAAGTTTTTGTTTTCCGACGAAACTTCGATTCAATATTCGAAGGTATTGGAGATGATTCGAGGAAAACGAAGGACGGATTCAAGGAGAGGGAGGTGAGGGGAAGAACTGGTATAAATTTGGGGAGGTTTGGCCCACCGGGACCGCTGTGAGGCGATTTCCGGTGGGTGGAGCACGGTGGGTGACGGCGGAGGCTGGTAAACTAGTCTCTGAGGGTTAGAGACGGTCAAGGAGGGGTCTGAAAGGTGGTGGGGTATGGTTTGGGACTTATATACCTATGTAAAGAATAAATCCTGGTCGTTTGATCTGATGAGATCAATGGCCTGGATCATTCCACTTATCCAAACGACGCCGTTTGGTGTTACTGAGCCGGGTTGGTCTTTGGGCCGGAATTGCTTTGCAAGATTGTCCCTTTCCCTCTTTCCTTCACTTAGCCACATTTATATAACAACCACTTTTAAAGAAAATTGAAGGAAACAAATTATAGACTTACCCACATATCTTTTTTTTCTTTTCTTTTATTTTATTTTCCTAAGTCATTTCAAACTAAATTTTATAAATGCTAAGTTAAATTATACAACAAAATTAACTCACCAATATTAATTAACCTCTAATATCAATTAAAACACATAATAAAATCACACAATTGGACAATAAATGGTAAAAATGCAAAAGATAAATATTTTTTGTTATTTTTTTATTTTCGTAAAACAAACTTAATTACTCTAAATTACAAACATGAATTTTATATACAAATGTAAACATTTTTGTATTTTATATTAATGTAAATAAATAGACATGCACACACAAAAATACAAATGATAAGAGAAAAATAACACAAAAATCCCAAAAATCACGCACAACACAAAACTATTTTATTTTGAATTTTTTGGGAGTAATTCTCATGTAGGCCAAAAATCACGTGCTCACAGTTGCCCCTCTTTGCGCGGAAACATGAAAAGTTTTCGTGCAAAGATAAGTGAGTAGATACGAGCGATTTTTGCCCGTTTGAGCACTCCGTATGAAGCATTTTTTTGAAAAGTTTGACCGAACCTTTGCTTCAGAAGGTCTCCTACATATCCCTGGCTAAAAGGGAATCAGGTAAATGTAGTTCGGGAAGTTTTGGTAGCTGGGACTACCATGACTGCTGTGATCTCGCTGTTACTGCTGCTGCATGCTGTTACCAACCGCTTTACTGAACTCCATATTACACCGTGCTATAAAGGAAAAACAAGAAGCTAAGCTAATCTGTGGATCATAAGATCTCATCTGTCTTCATGTCGCCTTGCTTTCTTGTCATCTTTTGATTCTTTCAGTGCTTCCTTCCGAGAACTTGGAGACAGCTCCGGCCTTTTCTTCTTTGAACATCAGTTCTCCTCGTTTTGCTTAATCTGCTGTGGATATATCCTTCTCCGTCGAGTCTGCTATGTTGAGGAAGTAGACAAAGTTTGAAAGTTGTTCCTCTCTTGGTGTGTCTCATATCTCTTCTGACTTATGCGCTTGGATTCATGCTAGGGATTTCCGTTACACTATGTCACTTTCCGATTGTTCACTATGCTTATCAAATCTTGGAAACTGAGACGTCGTTCTACTTTTCTGGCGGGCTTCTGACTTTAACGACAAACTCTAATCATAAATCGCCATTCCATTCTTCAGGCGTACACCTGACTTCAACAACAAACTTTGAAAATAAATTGCCACTCCATTCTTCAGGCGGGCACCTGATTACCAAAACTTGAAATGTATTCCCTTGTTATCCAGGTGGTGCCTGCTTTCAACAAAATAATAAACAAAGAAAATTTCTTGCCCTAGTTTGGTGACTGGACATGTTATGTTACCAAAGATAAAAACTTGAAAGATGAAATTTGCATTATACTTCCCTTGTTCTCCAGGTGGGTGCCTGCTCAAAACAAAACAAAAACAACAAACTTTTTCTTCTGCCCCAGTGTGGGCTTTTTTAGGTTACGATGTTACTCATGTTAGCTAACACAAAACAGAGTTGCAGAACTCAAAATTTGCAGAAAAGTATTCCCTTGTTATCCAGGTGGGCGCCTAATGCATGAAAATTAAAATTTTGCAGAAAAATATTCCCTTGTTATCCAAGTGGGTGCCTGATGCATGAAAATTAAAGTTTTGCAGAAAAATATTCCCTTGTTATCCAGGTGGGTGCCTGATGCAAGAAATTAAAAATTTGTGGAAAAGTATTCCCTTGTTATCCAGGTGGGCGCCTGATGGAAGAAATTAAAAATTTTGTGGAAAAGTATTCCCTTGTTATCTAGGTGGGCGCCTGATGCAAGAAATTAAAATTTTGCAGAAAAATATTCCCTTGTTATCCAGGTGGGCGCCTGATGCAAGAAATTAAAAATTTTGCAGAAAAATATTCCCTTGTTATCCAGGTGGGCGCCTGATGCAAGCAATTAAGAATTTTGCAGAAAAATATTCCCTTGTTATCCAGGTGGGCGCCTGATGCATGAAAATTAAAAATTTTGCAGAAATATATTCCCTTGTTATCCAGGTGGGCGCCTGATGCAAGAAATTAAGAATTTTGCAGAAAAATATTCCCTTGTTATCCAGGTGGGCGCCTGATGCATGGAAATTAAAACATTTGCAGAAAAATATTCCTTTGTTATCCAGGTGGGCGCCTGATGCAAGAAATTAAGAATTTTGCAGAAAAATATTCCCTTGTTATCCAGGTGGGCGCCTGATGCAAGAAATTAAAAATTTGCAAAAAAGTATTCCCTTGTTATCTCGGTGGGCTCCTGATGCAAGAAATTAAGAATTTTGCAGAAAAATATTCCCTTGTTATCCAGGTGGGTGCCTGCTGCATGAAAATTAAAAATTTTGCAGAAAAATATTCCCTTGTTATACAAGTGGGCGCCTAATGCAAGAAATTAAGAATTTTGCAGAAAAATATTCCCTTGTTATCCAGGTGGGCGCCTGATGCAAGAAATTAAGAATTTACGGAAAAAGTATTCCCTCGGTTTGATAACCGGGCTTTGGATTTTTAAGATGCTACCTTCCTCTTGTTTTTGGTATTTTCTTTGACTGAATTATTTTCACTTGTGAATTCCTTCACTTATTGCCAACTTTTCTCTTTTTGGTGTTTTCTACCTTTCCACATTGGTCACATTTACTTTAAAGTGATTAGTGACAATTTGTTCCTGTCTAAATCACAAACAGAAATTTATTAGATATAAACTGCTGGCAACTGGCATCTGCCATCCCTGCCTCTTATTGCTTTCCTCTTTCTTGCTTTGTCTCCCATTGGGTCATTTTTCAGTTGACTATCTTCCGCAAGCTCTTTTTTTTGTATTTTCTTGTTTTTCACTCTTTTTTTTCAGCTCTGTTTGCCAACCTTCTTTATTTTCCTTCCGCCTCTTTTCCTTTCCTTTTCTAATCCAGTGTTATTTCAGCTCTTATCATTGGAGATGGTAGTTAGCTCTCAAAAAGGCAAACAATGAAATGCAGAAAAATAAAAGAGGGTAAGGGTGTTTCGAAGAAATGGTACAACTTATCTCGGTATGTTGGCTGATTCCGTTGACCATGCCATGTATTTAAACTCCGACACAGTTCGTTCAAACCATTATTCTGACTCCAGATTGTTCTCAACCCAAACAGATCCTATTTTTGTTGCCTTTTTCTTTTTCCGTAATGATCTTTTCGATCGCCTCATGGTACCTTGAAAGGTTTTCACCAATAAGACTCTCTCATTTATTCTCTCTCAGCCTCACAATCGCCCTGCAATGCCGTTAAAGGTTTTCACTGACAAGACTCTCTCATTTTATTTTCTCTCAATCTCACAGTCGCCTCACGGTGCCGATTAAGGTTTTCACTGATGAGACTCTCTCTTTTTTTCATCTTTTCATTTTTTTCCTTTTGTATTTTGTTTACTATACCACGGGTGTTGTCCAATGTTTCGTTCTTCCTTCATTTCGTTGCATTTGTTATTCTCTTGAAATTGATCAGAAGGTCTTTTTGGACTGTAACGTGGCTTTTGGATGGGTTAAGAAAGAAGGGTATAAAGGCTCAAAATTTTGTGAGGGTTTAAAATATTTACAACTCTCGGAATTATAAAACATAACTTCGGCCCCAGTTTCAATATGTGGGGGATTTTTGGATTTTTTCTTTATTGTGACTGAACCTCTGTAAGGCTGCCTACATACCCTTTCGGGATCAAGTCAAACGTAGTTCATTACTACATCATCAATTAATGATATTCTTTTTGACTTTTTCCTGATTTATTTGTCTATTCTTTTTTTTTTCTTTTTTTTTTCATTTTATCATCATTTTTTCGTTTTCTGTATTGTGCCTTAAGCAATTCCGAGAGAGGGGTATGAAAGAATATATCGAACATGGCTCAAAAGGGATGTCAATGGATAAAGTGTTTGGACAGAGAATAAAATGCTTTCGTCATTTCAATTCCAAAATCACAACAAAATACAATCTACAATTGAAAAGGAATCATACATAGTATCTTTTGACCGCATCTAAATTGATAGCAGTCTCTACACACTTTCCTTCAATGTCTGTCAAATATAATGCCCCATTGGACAACACCCGTGATACCACAAATGGTCCCTGCCAGTTTGGCGCAAATTTGCCCTTTGCTTCGGCCCAATGCGGTAGGATACGCCTCAATACGAGTTGTCCAACTTCAAACTTCCGAGGACGCACCTTCTTATTGTATGCTCTAGCTATTCTCTGTTGACACAATTGCCCGTGGTAAACTGCAGCCAACCTCTTCTCATCTATTAGACTTAATTGTTCCAGCCGAGCTTTTACCCATTCTTCGTCATCTATTCCAGCCTCAGCTATGATTCGCAGTGACGGTATCTCTATTTCCGCGGGTATGACGGCCTCTCTCCCATATACCAATGAATAAGGTGTGGTGCCGATAGAAGTGCGCACTGTTGTGCAATAATCCATAAGAGCAAAAGGTAACTTCTCATGTCATTACCTGGAGTCCTCTACCATTTTCCTGAGGATCTTCTTTATATTCTTATTTGCAGCTTCTACTGCCCCATTTGCCTTTGGCCTATATGGTGTGGAGTTGCAATGTGTGATCTTAAATCCCTGGCAAACCTCCACCATGAGGTGACTGTTCAGATTGGCTCCGTTATCTATGATGACCACCTTGGGAATTCTGAACCGGCATATGATATTTTCATGCACAAAGTCGACCACAGCTTTCTTTGTCACCGCCTTGAAAGTCTTTGCTTCAACCCACTTAGTGAAGTAATCAATCACGACCAAAATGAATTTGTGCCCATTAGAAGTTGCTGGCTCTATTGGTCCAATAACATCCATGCCCCAACTGACAAATGGCCAGGGTGCAGACATCGTATGTAATTCATAAGGCGGTGAGTGAATTAGGTCTCCATGTACTTGGCATTGGTGACATTTCCTCACGTACCTGATACAATCCCGCTCCATGGTGAGCCAGTAATACCCGGCTCTCAGAATCTTCTTTGCTAGGATATACCCGCTCATATGGGGTCCACAGGCTCCAGCATGCACTTCAATCATAATCTCATCAGCTTGTTGCGCATCCACACACCTCAACAATCCCAGGTCTGGTATTCTCTTATATATGATTCCTCTACTAAGGAAAAAGCCATTAGCCAAGCGTCTGATAGCTCTTTTCTGATCTCCGGTGGCCTGCTCCGGGTATTTTCCTGCCTTCAGGTATTCCCTAATGTCATGATACCACGGTTCTCCGTCCAATTCTCCTTCCACAACAAAGAAGTAAGCATTCTGATCACGCACCTGGATCTGGAGTGGATCTATATAGGTTTTGTCCGGATGATGTAACATGGAGGACAGTGTGGCCAGAGCATCTGCAACTTCATTATGCATTCTTGGGATATGTTTGAATTCTATGGACTGGAATCTTTGGGACAACTCATGCAAACAATGCCGGTAAGGTATCAATTTCAAATCCCTTGTTTCACATTCTCCCTGGATTGGGTGTATCAAAAGATCCGAGTCACCCATGACCAAAATCTCTTGAACACCCATGTCTATTGCCATCCTCAATCCCAAGATACATGCCTCATATTCGGCCATATTGTTGGTACAGAAAAATCGAAGCTAAGCGGTGATGGGATAATATTGACCCGACTCTGAAATAAGTACTGCTCCGATACCAACTCCCTTACTGTTGACGGCTCCGTCGAAATACATCTTCCATCCTGGTCTTTCACTCTGTTCTATATCTTCGACATTCATTGCCTCCTCATCCGGAAAATATGTCTTTAATGGCTTGTATTCATCATCCACGGGATTCTCTGCTAAGTGATCTACAACTGTCTGCGCCTTCATCGCCGTACGAGTTACATAAATGATGTCAAATTCTATGAGCAGAATCTGCCATTTAGCTACCCAGGTCAATGCACAACAAGTTCTTTCTAGCTGAGTATATTTCACCTCGTAAGATGTGAATTTCTTACTAAGGTAATATATAGCCTACTCTTTCTTGCCCGTCTCATCGTACTACCCAAGCACACAACCAAAAGAATTGTCAAGCACTGTCAAATATAAGATCAAAGGTCTATCCAGCTATGGAGAAACTAGCACTGGAGGATTTGCTAAATATTCCTTGATTTTGTCGAAGGCTTCCTGACATTCGTCGGTCCATTTCACCGTTGCATCTTTCTTTAATAACTTGAAGATCGGCTCATATGTTGATGTCAACTGAGCGATGAACCGTCTAATATAATTCAGCCTTCCCAATAAGCTCATTACTTCCTTCTTATTCTTCGGCGGAGGTAGACTCTGGATAGCTTTGATCTTTGTTGGATCTAATTCAATACCCCGCCGACTTACTATGAACCCCAACAGCTTCCCTGAAGGCACTCCAAAAGCGCATTTTGCAGGATTGAGTTTAAGATTGTACCTCCGGAGTCTCTGAAAAACTTCCTCAAATCCCTCACATGATCATGTTGCTTCTTGGACTTTATGATGACATCGTCCACATACACTTCGATTTCTTGATGCATCACGTCATGGAACATTGTGGTCATTGCCCTCATACAAGTTGCTCCGGCATTTTTTAATCCAAATGGCATCACCCTATAGTAATATGTTCCCCAAGGTGTAATGAAAGCAGTTTTCTCTGCATCTTCTTCATCCATCAGGATCTACTGATAACTGGCGTAACAATCTACAAATGAACCGATCTCATGCTTGGCGCAATTGTCGATCAATAAGTGGATGTTTGGCAACGGGAAGTCATCCTTTGGACTAGCTTTGTTAAGGTCTCTGTAATCTACACACACCCTGGTTTTTCCATCTTTCTTTGGGACTGGCACAACATTTGCCAACCAGGTTGGGTATTTAGTAACTCATATGTCCTTTGCCTCAAACTGCTTATTCACCTCTTCTTTTATCTTTACGCTGATGTTCATTTTGAATTTTTGCAACTTTTGCTTCACTGGCCGGCATTCAGGATAGATAGGCAATTTGTGTACCACCAAGTCAGTACTAAGTCCAGGCATGTCATCATAGGATCAAGCAAAGATATCCTTGAATTCATGCAGCAACCTTATCAACTCTTCCCTGAGGGTGGTTTCCAAATGAACACTGATTTTTGTTTCCCAGACATTGTCTTCGCTTCCCAAATTGATGGATTCTGTCTCACTCAAGTTCAGTTTGGGTTTTTCCTCATATTGGTTCAAGTGCTTACTTATTTCCTCCAGGGTTTCCTCATCCTCATATTCTTTCTCACTATCATTCTCAATTTCTTGTTTGATAATTCGATTGTCAGAACTGGGTCGGGAATTCTTCATGCTTGACATGTCATCAGAATCAGCACATATGGAACTGTACAAAAGAAAAGATAAAAAAAATAAGACAAAAAAATGAAGCAAGAAGAAAACTGCATTTCATTGATATCTCAAAGATGAACAAAGTTTTGAGTACATTTTGATTTCCATGGGGGGTGGGGGACTACAAAAAGTAAAATTGCTTTTTTTGGGGAGATGATGATGAATTTCAAGAGCTAACTACCAAGACTCCTTCCTGATTGGGGAAGGAGTGGCTTCCTAGTTGTTGAGCATAACACCAAATCCCACGAACTGAACGTCCATCCTGTTAGTACCTTCTCCCATTTCAACCATGTTCACATCCCCAAGTATCATCTCAAAGCTCATCAAGAGCTCCTCATCGGGTCTGGTCTCAATATACCTAGATGCAGCAGATGACAGATGTTCAGTACCAGGCTTGGCAAAGATGTCGGATAGTTTGGGGATGGGTTTATAAAGGGTCCAATTTTTCTTCTTGGTTTTCTGGGCTTTTTGGATGTCGGCATAGGTGGGTTTGAATCCCAAGCCGAAGGTGTCTTTGTTCACTAGCAACTGAACTGGTTGAGTGATTCCTTGCAAAGCTTTCCCTAGCCCTTTCCCAGGTGCAAATCCATTTTTGAGCATTTCCCGGGCCACCATCACAGCAGCAGGTGCCACTGTAGGTATTGGCAGTTTCTCACCCTCAGCAATCTTGTTCACTGTTATATTATCCATCACCTGGTATACCCAAGGACCTTTGACTCCATCAACATCGTCAAATGGCATTTTGACACTGCAGGTATCTCCCTCTCCATGCACTACGACTTCTTGTTGCTCCCATTCAAACTTGACCATTTGGTGCAAGGATGATGGCACGGCTTTGGCTGCGTGGATCCATGGTTGACCCAGCAATAGATTGTAAGACACAGCAATGTCTAATACCTGAAACTCCAATGTAAAGTCTACGGGCCCGATGGTAACCTCCAAGACGATATCCCCCAAAGTGTTCTTACTTCCGCCATAAAATCCTCTCACATTCAGACTGTTTCTTCGAATTCTATCGGGACTGATATTCAACTTTCCAAGAGTCGACAGCGGGCAAATGTTTGCACTTGAGCCATTATCTATCAACACCCGGGTGACCACTGACTCCTCGCTTTTCACTGTGAGATAAAGTGCCCTATTATGTTCAGTCCCCTCAATGGGCAACTCACTGTCTGAGAATGTAATCTTGTTGGATTCGAAGATTTTGTTGGTAATCTTTTCGAGATGAAAAACCGAGATCTTCTCAGGGACATGCGCCTCATTCAATATCTTCATCAATGCTTTTCTGTGTTCTTCCGAGTGGATCAACAATGAGAGAAAAGAGATTTGTGCGGGTGTTTTCCTCAATTGTTCCACTATGGAGTAATCCAGAGATTGTATCTTCTTGAGGAACTCTTATGCTTCTTCTTCGGACACAGGCTTCTTCGAATGACTTTCTTTTACTACCTTCATTTTTCTTAACTCTTCCGGGGCAAAACACCTCCCAGAATGAGTTAGACCGTGCGTCTCATTGATCTCTCCACTCACTTCTTTCCCTTTGTAAACTAATGCCACCTTGTTGTAGTTCCAAGGTACAGTCTTGGTATCTACAACCGGCATCTGTACCACTGGTCTTATAATTACTGGTTCCATGCTTGCGCCCTTCACTGTTAACACTGGTTTCACACCTAGTACCACAACTTTCAAATTTTCCACCGCTGGTTGCTTTTTCACTGGTTCTTCAGCTATCATTTTTCCTTTCTCAATTTCCTTCTCTATTTTGCTGCTGGTCTTGATCATCATGACCGACTGGGTTGGTTTCCGACTGCTCTCCTCTTGTGCCAACTCTATCATATGTGCTTGATGATGAGCCGGCAGTGGGTTCTGAGTAATGTTCGGGGCCTTCGGTGCCTGTACCTCAATCCTCCGGCTATCAATGAGTTCTTGAATAGCGTTCTTCAAATGCCAACATTTCTCAGTGTCGTGTCCCAGTGCCCCAGCGCAATACTCGCACCTGGCCGACTGATCGATGTCTTTGGAGGTAGGTTCGGAAGCTTTGACTCTATTGGGCTCAACATTCCCAATTCCTTCAATCGGTGATAGAGGCTAGTATACGATTCCCCCAGCGGGGTGAATGTTTTCTTCGCTTGATTCCTATTCCTTATCTCCGGGTCGGGCCTGAAGTTGGGTTTGTTTGGGTTTCTGTAAGCTCTAGGAAAAGGGTAGGTATTTTGTGCGTGATAAACATTCTGCGAGGCCTGGGCTCGCCAAACCTGTGGTGGTGGTAGATAAGTTTGGGCTTGTGGATTATGGTAGTGTGGGGTAGTTGGTGGGTAGTATGGTGGAGGTGGGTTGTATAATGCTGGTGGGTTGTATGCGGTTGGTGGGTATGGCTGATATGGTCGTGGTGGGTGATGGTATTGGCTGCGGTTCCAGGGTTTGCTCTCCACAACTAACACTTCTTCTTTCTCCTTCTTCCCAATGGTTCCTCCGCTCCTTGTCTGAATGGCCTGATTTGTGGCCTTGATTGCTGAAAAACTCATAATCTTGTTAGTTATCAATCCTTCTTCCACGAAACTTCCCATTTTTACAACTTCATTAAAATTCTTCCCAATGGCTGACACTAGGTGTCCATAGTAGGTAGGCTCCAAAGCTTGCAAGAAACAGTCCACTATTTCACTTTCTTTCATCGGCGTGACCACCCTCGCCGCCTGCTTTCTCCACCTAAAACTATACTCTCTAAAGCTTTCACCAGGTTTCTTTTCCATCTTAGTGAGTGACAACCTATCCGGTATGATTTCCAAATTATGCTGGAAATGGTTCACAAATGCCTGTGCGAGATCATCCCAGATAAACCATCTAGTGTGATCTTGGTGCGTGTACCATTCCAATGCGGAACCACTCAAACTTTGGCTGAAGTATGCCATCAGAAGCTTATCCCTTCCACCTGCGCCCCACATCTTACTACATTATCCTCTAAGATGGGCCACCGGATCTCCGTGTCCATTGTACATGCCAAACTTTGGCGACTTGAATCCGACAGGAAGTTGCACTTCTGGAAACAGACATAGGTCTTTGTACGCCACACTTACTTGTCCCCCTAACCCTTCCATGTTACGAAAGGCGTGCTCCAAACTCTTCATTTTCCTAGCCATCTTCTCCCGTTCTGCATTCTTAATAGGTTTCTCTTCGATTGCCTCCATCAATAGAGTGTGAGATTCATGCTGCCGGAAGGTCGGCTCAGGTGGTTAGTAATGGGTGTCTTGTACATGAAACAATGGTTCACTGGATGACTTATGCAAGGCGACAGGTGGACGTGCTACATATACCGGAACAACCTGGGGTGACTGGGGTGGTACTTGTTTTGACAGAGTTTGTGGCACTTGAGAGGTGGAAGCATAGTAGTGATGATAGTCAGGATATGTAGAGGACGAGTTCATAGTGGGTGGCTCAGGGTTGGGATTGGTTGGAGGGATATATGCGGGGTTAGCAGGATAAGTAGGCAAGGGTTGACCCCTAGACCAAGCCTGGTACATCTCAGCCATCTGCTGTTTAAGTTTGTACATCTCTTCTTTCATCCCCGTCACGTCCACAACTTCCTCCTCCTGGACGGGATCCATGACTGTTGCTTCAATTTCTTGTGACAAGGCCTTTGTCATTTTCTTAGATCTTGTGTTGTAGGGATGAGTAGCCAGAATGCCAGTTGCTAACTAGAATTTGAATCTCATAAACAGCAACACACGTTAGTGGTTAGCACATGAAGAAATAAGATGCAACGATTTAGAATAAACATATTTTCCTTGGATCGTCATGCATTATCCGGGCCTTCATTTATTTTGAACCAATCTCATCATTTTTCATTTCTTCTTTTCTCTTTTTTCTTTTACTTTCTCTCTTTTATTTTTCCTTATTTGCGTTCCTATTTATTTGCCTATCGTAGATAAAGAATTGATATAAAGCAAAAATATTGACAACAACTCTTGATTTTCATTGATAGCTCAAAACATCGGTTTACAAAATGGTGTTGTACTACTAATGCAAAGAAATATAAATATAGAATGCATGCCCTAAGAATACATCAGTGCTCCTAGTGCCCGTGAGACATCGTTCGGTCTTGCCACAGGACTATATGCTAATCCATTTTGGAGCCTATCCACGTCGGACATGACTTGCTGTACAAAGAATTTTACTGCTGACACAAAGGTTCCCTAGGACATATCTTCACATAGCTGGCTCTTCCTGGTGATATACTGAGCAATATGAACAATTTTCTCTCGAATAACCCCTTTCTCTTGAAGCAATCGGCTGATCTGTTCGGTGCGAGCATATAAAGTGCGTTGGTTCTCCTTTTCATTCGCTGTAGCTCAAACTATAACCGAGCCATGGTCGTGTAACAATGTTCTCTTTCTTCTTCGAAATCTTTGATGACCTTGTTACTTTGGACAGTGGCTGTAACAATTTTCTTTCTTAGTCGAGCTACCTCAAACTCATGTTTATCTTGTAGCTGCTGAACCAACCTGGCTCTTTCTTCGGCATCTCTGGCCATTTGCTTCCGGGCTCTAACTAACTCCTTTTCTGCTTTGTCTAAGTCGAAATTGTAGTCATTCACCTTGCGCCGAAGAGTTTCAATCAGTTTCTTATCTCGGTCTAAGAGAACAGGGGTCTCGGATGCAATTTTCATCTTAGCAATCTGAGCCTTCAGCATTTCATTTTCTTTCTTCAGCTTGTTTTTCTCTCCCTCATCGGATGCTGCCTGCAAACCGCTCTCAAACTGGAGATCTCTCAACTGTTTTTCTAGTAAGCTGATCTTGGCCTTATATTCGCTCTCCTTGGCCGCCCAATTCATGTTTTCTTTAGATTGCTTCACCAGATCTTGCAAGTGAGGTCTTTTTGAAGGTCGGTCGTGCTCAATACCCCATCGATACCATGCGGAATACCCGGACGACACTTCACCTCGAGCTCTGTTCTGCACACAAGTATCTACATTCAAGTTCTGACATTCATTCCAAATCTGATGGACCTTTGCTTCCGGGAATTGCCCATCCGGACTAATCTCTATCACTTGTGAACTGAGGTTCCTGTCCTTTGGTATAACTTGACATCTATCAAGGTGTCACAGTGCCTTGTATGGGGCATAAGGCTGGATACTTTTTAAACCCATGATCAAAAAGTGTGACAATTCTGTCGGCATATAAATCACCTCGTCAAGAGGTAACCAATCATATGTCCAATCAATCTGGCCGTCGGTCAATGATCATAGATGCGAAATCAAGTCCTTTACCCCCTCTGGCAATTTAACTTATTTTGCTCTCGTGTAAAATTCTTCAAGGCATGTTCTTCCAGTCGGCCCATAACTTGAGAACGAAGGATGATGGCATAGATGTTCAATCAACCAAATCTGCAAAATCAAGTTGCATCCCTCAAAGAAGTTGGCTCCAGCTTTGCATGCAGTCAAAGCACGATAGATGTCAGCTAAAATCATTGGAGCTAAAGTACAATTGTCTTGTACTACTAAAGTGCTTGCTACCCCAGCAACCTTTATATTGATGTGCCCATCTTTTCTCGGAAATATGATAACTCTGAGAAATGCCACTAAGAAAGCAAACCGTCGATGCTCATCCCACTTTTCTCGGTTGGACTTGCTACACAGCTTGCTTGTGGAGTCGTTGAAACCCCCGACATGTCCGTATCTACTATAAATGAAGTTCAGAGAGCAAAACCCGTTGGCCAAATCCTCATTGTGGACATTCCTAGCAATTTTCAAAGAATCCAAGAAGCGGTGTACCATTACTACTCTTGGGGCCACCGGGTATTTTTCTTTCAAGGGGACCTCATTTTTCCCTATGTAGAAAGCAATCTCCTCCAGAGTGGGAGTGAGTTCAAAGTCCGGAAGATGTAGTACATTGTGTGCAGGATCCCAATATGTGACCAATGCTCTGATTATGTCGCCTCGGGGAATTATGTCCAATAATCCTGTGAGATCCTTTAAGTAGCCTTTGATCCAGTTTTGACCCTCTATTCCCATGTCATTCCACCATAGCCTTAGCTCCAAAGGGATTTTATTCATTAAGGCAAAAGGTTTATTCTGTATCGTGCTCATCCTGCACATTTATTAAGGCGATTTTATTTAGAAAAGAGAAAAATCTTTTTCAATACAAATTTTAATTTTTTTTAAAGAGACATGACTCTCGAAGTGGCCATTTTTGCCAAAACAGCCTTCCGGCATCCTTTCGGAACATTCGGACGTTCCCAAAAATAGCGATCACATCGATTATTTGAAAAGAAAATATTTTTGGTCTTTTTCTATAAGGTATGGTTGGACCGGTTCAAGGGTTGCCTACGTATCCCGCCTAATGGTGAGAATCAAACCTGTGTAGTTCGGTCAGATTAGTTGACCAATTATTTCAACAACAAAACCATTTTTTTCTTTTTTGTTTTTCGAATTTTCAGATTTTCTGAATACGCTTTCTTTTCATTAGTTCCAATTTCTCTCTTTTCTTTTAAACACTTTTGTATCCTCGGGAATTTTGCCGGTCTGCATAACGATCAAGGACAATAAAATTGTTACACCCCAAGTTTTCATACGTGAGAGTATGCAGTAAGTCAATTGATGTAAGCTCATAAATGAGATTATATTTGAAAGCAAATAAAGTAATTTAATCATGTTACTTTGGAGGTTACAAATACTTAAGATCATGAATGACAAGTACCAAAAGGGTTGGAAAGCTTAGTCGCTAAACAAATTGAAGAGAGTAAGTTCCGTCGAAAATCGACAAGTTTTGAATGTTATAACATATTCTTTTGGTGTAAGACTAGGGTGATTAACATGATGAGGAGGTTAAGTTATGAGTTATTGTAGTCGTATGATAGTCGTGTGTTATTTTTTTTAATTCAAACGAGTTATGGAACAAAAGTTAGCAAAGGCCATCACAAGTTGCATTCATAATATGCTGAAATTTAGGCCAAATGTAGATGCACTTTTCTCCAAATATACTTTGAAAAAATGGATGATCTACATATCAAATTGAATATCTACGAGTCTAGTTTTCAACTCATTAAACCGTTCATCAATACGACATCGGAGTAGAAAGATATTCATGTTTTCGCGAGACCGCGCAAGCAGCTCCCAATGGGACCCACTTAGGCGGTGGTTGACCTACTTCAATTATTAAACGATTTGGACGCCTATTTTTCACTTATTTTCAACTCAACTTCGTCTCCAACCTTCTCCTAACCCTTATAAACAGATTCCACAAGGGTTTGAAGTGATTCCAAAGTGATTACACCATATTTCAATATCAAAACATAGTTCTAGTGAAGAACAACACCTCTTTGAGGTTATGTTGTGATTGAGGATTGTTATGGGCTGTATTTGGATGAAATTCCAAGTTTTTGCTGCTTTATAAGGTGAGTATATCAGCCTACTAATTGTGCTTAAGCTTTCTTGTATGTTGGTTAAGTTTTTAGGATGTTAAATTACAAGATAATACTTGGATTAGCTTAAGTCACTTCTATGGTGTTGTATTGCCATTGAGGGTTGTTGTAAGCTGTTTATAACTTGGATTTCGACTTGAAAATGCTTTAGCAAGTATGTGTATTGTGTTCTTTCATGTGCTTAAGGTTATCTTGATGTTGATTAAGTTAAATGGATAGAGTAGACATGAAGTAGTGAATAAAGCTACTAATTGAAGATAGTTGGAGTTGAGGGTTGTTTCCTTTGTTATAAATATTTGGTATAAGGATGGAATCATTGATGAGTGACTTCATAATCACGTTAATGATAGTTTTAAATTAATGTAAGAAGTCTATAAGGGGTGATATGGGTTATACGGATTCCAACCGGAGCTTGCCGCTCGTCGTGAAGTAGTTGTGACTTGTTGTTGTTATATGGTGTCTTGTTATTGATATTTATAGGTTGCTGGACTTCCATGGCTGTTTTTGTTGTTGGTATATGGTATTGTAGGAGGCCCTTGTTACAAGGTAGATGCTGCCCGGATTTACGTAGACGAGCTACTAGCTTAAGTTTCAGACTTAGCCTTTGCTCAACACTGATTTTGAATCTCTTTATGCCATGGTAGATTGAGTTGAGTTGTTCGAAGAGTTGCTTGAGAGGTATTAAGGACTCACCATGGTTAAGGTATGTTAAGGCATTTCCTTCCTTCTTTTGGCATGATCTAATGTGAAATGAATATGCTATTTCATAATGAATCTACTCCTAGCAACTAAGGTTGTCCATGTTGTTCTTTCCGTATAAAGTTATTCTAAGAAAGTATGTATGATCCATAAATCCTGCTTAAGTTCATATTGTATGTCCATATTGTTCTTACGTCACTCAGAAAGGTTTAGAACCTGATTCCATGAGTCGAGCATGCATTATATATATGTATCTATTTTACTCTACCGAGCCGCGCTATAGTCTGTCGGGTACGACACCTATTGTGCAACCACTAATCAGTTGGGTTTACCGAGCTCTACGTGGCCGGGTACGTTTTTACCGAGTCCTCTTTGAGGCCGGGTACGATATGATGATGATGATACCCCCAGAGGCAAATGCTTTTAGAGGTATATGTATATATATATATGTATTATGCATTTCATGTCAGTAGCCCCCAGAGGCACTTAGATGTTCCAGGTTGTATTTTCTCTATCTCTCTTTACATTACTATTCTTGTTTATGCTTTCTTGCCTTACATACTCGGTACATTATTCGTACTGACGTCCCTTTCGCCTGGGGACGCTGCGTTTCATGCCCGCAAGTCCCGATTGATAGGTTGATTGTCCTCCTATTAGGCTATCAGCTCAGCGAAGGTGTTGGCGCACTCCACTTGCTCCGGAGTTGCCTATTTGGTCAGTATGCTTAAGATATGTATTGGTTGGTATAGTGGGGCCCTGCCCCGACCTTTTTGATTTTATGTACTCTTAGAGGCTTGTAGACAGATGGCAGGTGTATGGATACTTGTATGGCCTTGTCGGCCTATATTTTGAGTTTACAAATGGTCATGTCGGCCTTATAGGCCCGTGTGTCATATGTATACGTTTGTATATTATGTTGGGTCATCATATGTTGAGTATTGCCTTATGTTTTATTCTTGTTATCTCATGGCGGGTTTTCTGGCTTATTTACTCATAATAGTATAATAAGAAAGATATGTTTCGTTGGTACTCGGTTAAGTAAGGTACCGGGTGCCCGTCGCGGCCCATCGGTTTGGGTCGTGACAAAAGTGGTATCAAAGCAGTTCTGTCCTAGGGGGTCTACAAGCCGTGTCTAGTAGAGTCTTGTTTATGGGTGTGTCGTGCACCACACTTATAAGTAGGAGGCTACATGGCATTTAGGATTGTCACTCTTTCTTCTTACTCTAGATCGTGTGGTAGAGCCCACTTATAAGAATTCAAATCCGAATTATTTTTGTTATTCATAATAAGACGATACGTACATCTTGTAAGAAGGATTGGAAAGAAATATAGTTGTGGAAGAGCTGAATCAAAGGAACTGGATTTTGTATAATGCCTACGATAAGTAAATTTGAGGTCTTCAACAGATCATGGGTGTAGTGAAAGGTGTAAGCCTCTTGATAAGGAGCCTTAAGCCAAGAATTCCTACCCACCTTTATGGTGAAAGACAATGAGAGATTAAAAACTACAAGTTTTAACAAGCAAAAGAAGCAAGATAAAGAAGGGTACGAGGCGCCCAATTAATGATGGTTAACAGTGTTTATAATTGAGGCAGAGGAACATAAGATTTTTGAGTTATATTCAATAGTAGCAGAGGTATATACAATTGCTCGCACCCATTCAAGATATGCCCTATGGGGGATAATATAAGTAGTATAAGAAGATAGGATGGCGGAATTGTTTGTGTTAGTTGACATTTTTGCAGGATATTGCAAATGTGCTAACAGATCTCCTTGTGAGACACCCAGATGGTACACTTTAAAATAGTGTAGCCAGATTTGGGTACGACAAAGACATGCACCATAAGTCTTGAATTGATAGATATTACCTTAGTGTGGCTCGTGTTCCTCTTAAAGCGAGAGCATTAAGCGACCTGAAGAGCCACTGGATGGAGCAAATGGAAGCTAAAGGCAAAAGAATGTTTTGTTCGAGTGTTCAAAGTAAAGTAATTGACAGAAATGTTAGCAAGAAAATAAGAAGAGAGTTAATGAAGCATTATGAGTAAGAGCTAATACATGAATGACAACAGTAGAAAAAAATGACAATATTATAGAGTTTATAGTCAAGTGAAGTGAAATACAAGAGGTGACAAGCCTTGAGACAACAAAAGAGTATAGGCCATAAGGTTATATCCTCATTTTGAGAAATAAGTCCGTGACGCCAATGCGACTACCAGAGGGGAGAGTTAATCCCTAGAGTAACAAAAATCAGTATGGACTATTAAATACAATAATCTAAATATGAATTAGGGACTGAATGATTGGAAAGTACTCGACATCATGGGAATTTCAGATTTCATTCCAGTGGTAATAAAATGGACCACAGAAGAAGATTCACGATGAATGAAGAGAATATTCATTATGGAGACGCTTCCCTAGAATAAGCAATGTGAGCAAAGTTGACCTTAAGAGTCTGTATGTTCCAGTTACGCTTAGTGTCACCCTCGCGAGTAGGGAATTTTTCATCCTTGGTATAGCAGAATTGCCGCAAGGCAAGTAAGAATCATTGATGAGAAACAACGCCAAAGATGAAGAGGTAAAACATCTATAGGTAGATCCTCGTGGCTTCAGCTTTTAGTACATCCATAAAGGGGGGAATATGGAGTGATATGGCATTAATTCAGAATTAAATTGTTCTAGTAACTATGAAATGGTAAAGGAAGAATTAGATTAATCAAAGTGGAATGAGATGGAACTTATCCAAATCATATAGATACGCTACCATTCAAGAATATTCTGCAAGCACGACATCAAGGAGAGGAAGTAAAGGTTCCTGCTCGAGCTGTTATTAATAAATAAGGAGCCAGTGTGAGACATAAGTTAAAACAAAGTAATTAACTTAAGAAAGATTACGAGGAATATTGATATGAGAATGGGCTAACGAGTAGTTAGTAATTGGTCAGGAAGATCTCAGTTATGGCAAAATAGGAGGTTATAGACGAATCATCAGATCGTGTAAGATAAACATAGTAGAACCCAACATGGAGAATTCAGTTTCGGAGAATATCATTTTGAGATATATATTCAAAAAAAAAGTCGATGTAGTTAAAGGTACCGTATGAGTGTTTTGGGGATAAAAGAAAGAGCCATTGGAAAGGCAGTCAAAATATCAGGTCAAAAGCAACCATACAAGCACAGGGGCATGAAAGCAAGCAACTACAGATGATTATAGGAAAGTAAGGACATCAAAAAGGTCCGTAATAAGGTCACAACTTTATGAGAGTCAAAGTTTATCCCTAAGTACTATAATAAAAGACTAGTCGAGGAGATAAGAAAGAAGGCTCCAAACTAAGCACAACGACCTAAAGATGAAATAGTCGTGTAACAATAATCTCGCAACAACATTGTAAGAATTCCAAAGAAAAGTGGCACCTACCATGGCTAATTAATGGGAAATAAGAGTTAAAAGTAATATTCAAAATCATGAGTAGTATAAAAACTTTGACAAGTGTGGGCACTAATATAAGCTAAGTATGGACGCAACAAGGAGGCAGAAAAACATGGAAACGAAATAGCTTACATTGAACGAAAGCTAATATGGAAAGAAAGAATTATTACACTCAAGATTTTGGAACATTATCCAGGCAGCATATCTATTAACAATCATACAGCCATAGAAGACTCCGGTATAAGTTGAAATAAAGAATTGAACCCGGGGCATAAACAAAGGATTAAATTGTTAGAAGATTGTATCATGGATATTTCATAATGTCCATGAAAGGCTAAGGTGATAACTGGTACCATGAGCCTTCGATTGAGTAATGATCTGACAAATAAAAGAAATGGGTCTCATGAATTGGACAGAATTAAAATATCCACGCAAGGTAAATCACATTGGGATACCGTGAGATACGGTTATGAAAGCAGGGTATCGCCTCAGATGGATCAATCTGATCATTAAGATATCCCCTAATAAAACATGAATCCTAGAACCAATATTACATAAAAAGGTTAAGTTATCAGAGGTGGATTATCGATCAAAATTGATATGAATCAACAATGGACGGACAAAATTCACAAAGTATGAGATGAGATTAGACTGTCATTATTATGATTTACAGTAATGAGGATGCATTAAAGGACTTAGATTTATACATATAGGACAAGCAGCGAATGAATAACCCGTAGCCGAGTGGCAGACCTCGTTAATAATAAACCGAAGTAAGAGTTAGGATATAGTATGACCTACCTAGATATAGTAAAACCATAAGCATAAAAACCTGATGATATGAAGCAAGGTATAGCAATAGTCGTAAGTTCGACAAAGTACCAAGCGAAGAACTTTAGTACAACTATAGATGCCTAGAGTGACAACTTGTCATAGTTCTGTATATGTCCACAAAGTGAGGTCTAGAGATTGGCAAAAAACCAAGAGGAAAAAGGAGAGAAGAGTTGAATAGACACACATACAAATACACGGTTGTACATGATGCATGACAGAAGCATTTACGAGATTAAAAGAATTCCGACCACAGGTTGTGGTGTGAGAAAGAGGCCTAAAGGGGGGAATACCCTGGCCTTTGGAATTACTTACAAAATAGTTTCCTATATGTCAAGGAAAATATTCAAGTATTCATCAGAGCTAAAGGTTATGATACTGATAAATGCATTAGTCAACATTCGAGGACGAATGTTCCAAAGGGGGGAATGATGTTACACCCCAAGTTTTCATACATGAGAGTATGTCGTAAGTCAATTGATGTAAGCTCATAAATGAGATTATATTTGAAAGCAAATAAAGTAAGTTAATCATGTTACTTTGGAGGTTACAAATACTTAAGATCATGAATGACAAGTACCAAAAGGGTTGGAAAGCTTAGTCGCTAAACAAATTGAAGAGAGTAAGTTCCGTCGAAAATCGACAAGTTTTGAATGTTATAACATATTCTTTTGGTGTGAGACTAGGGTGATTAACATGATGAGGAGGTTAAGTTATGAGTTATTGTAGTCGTATGATAGTCGTGTGTTATTGTTTTTAAGTCAAACGAGTTATGGAACAAAAGTTAGCAAAGGCCATCACAAGTTGCATTCATAATATGCTGAAATTTAGGCCAAATGTAGATGCACTTTTCTCCAAATATACTTTGAATAAATGGATGATCTACATATCAAATTTAATATCTACGAGTCTCGTTTTCAACTCATTAAACCGTTTGTCAATACGACATCGGAGTAGAAAGATATTCATGTTTTCGCGAGACCGCGCAAGCAGCTCCCAATGGGACCCACTTGGGCGGTAGTTGACCTACTTCAATTATTAAACGATTTGGACGCCTATTTTTCACTTATTTTCAACTCAACTTCGTCTCCAACCTTCTCCTAACCCTTATAAACAGATTCCACAAGGGTTTGAAGTGATTCCAAAGTGATTACACCATATTTCAACATCAAAACATAGTTCTAGTGAAGAACAACACCTCTTTGAGGTTATGTTGTCATTGAGGATTGTTGTGGGCTGTATTTGGATGAAATTCCAAGTTGTTGCTGCTGTATAAGGTGAGTATATCAGCCTACTAATTGTGTTTGAGCTTTCTTGTATGTTGGTTAAGTTTTTAGGATGTTAAATTACAAGATAATACTTGGATTAGCTTAAGTCACTTCTATGGTGTTGTATTGCCATTGAGGGTTGTTGTAAGCTGTTTATAACTTGGATTTCGACTTGAAAATGCTTTAGAAAGTATGTGTATTGTGTTCTTTCATGTGCTTAAGGTTATCTTGATGTTGATTAAGTTAAATGGATAGAGTAGACATGAACTAGTGAATAAAGCTACTAATTGAAGATAGTTGGAGTTGAGGATTGTTTCCTTTGTTATAAATATTTGGTATAAGGATGGAATCATTGATGAGTGACTTCATAATCACGTTAATGATAGTTTTAAATTAATGTAAGAAGTCTATAAGGGGTGATATGGGTTTTACGGATTCCAACCGGAGCTTGCCGCTCGTCGTGAAGTAGTTGTGACTTGTTGTTGTTATATGGTGTCTTGTTATTGATATTTATAGGTTCCTGGACTTCCATGGCTGTTGTCGTTGTTGGTATATGGTATTGGAGGAGGCCCTTGTTACAAGGGAGATGCTGCCCGGATTTACGTAGACGAGCTACTAGCTTAAGTTTCAGACTTAGCCTTTGCTCAACACTGATTTTGAATCTCTTTATGCCATGGTAGATTGAGTTGAGTTGTTTGAAGAGTTGCTTGAGAGGTATTAAGGACTCACCATGGTTAAGGTATGTTAAGGCATTTCCTTCCTTCTTTTGGCATGATCTAATGTGAAATGAATATGCTATTTCATAATGAATCTACTCCTAGCAACTAAGGTTGTCCATGTTGTTCTTTCCGTATAAAGTTATTCTAAGAAAGTATGTATGATCCATAAATCCTACTTAAGTTCATATTGTATGTCCATAATGTTCTTACGTCACTCAGAAAGGTTTAGAACCTGATTCCATGAGTCGAGCATGCATTATATATATGTATCTATTTTACTCTACCGAGCCACGCTATAGTCGGCCGGGTACGGCACCTATTGTGCAACCACTGATCAGTTGAGTTTACCGAGCTCTACATGGCCGGGTACGTTTTTACCAAGTCCTCTTTGAGGCCGGGTATGATATGATGATGATGATGCCCCCAGAGGCAAATGCTTTTAGAGGTATATGTATATATATATATGTATTATGCATTTCATGTCAGTAGCCCCCAGAGGCACTCAGATGTTCCAGGTTGTATTTCCTCCGTCTCTCTTTACACTACTATTCTTGTTTATGCTTTCTTGCCTTACATACTCGGTACATTATTCGTACTGACGTCCCTTTTCCCTGGGGACGCTGCGTTTCATGCCCGCAGGTCCCGATTGATAGGTTGATTGTCGTCCTATTAGGCTTTCAGCTCAGCGAAGGTGTTGGCGCACTCCACTTGCTCCGGAGTTGCCTATTTGGTCAGTATGCTTAAGATATGTATTGGTTGGTACAGTGGGGCCCTGCCCCGACCTTTTTGATTTTATGTACTCTTAGAGGCTTGTAGACAGATGTCAGGTGTATGGATACTTGTATGGCCTTGTCGGCCTATATTTTGAGTTTACAAATGGTCATGTCGGCCTTATAGGCCCGTGTGTCATATGTATACGTTTGTATATTATGTTGGGTCATCATATGTTGAGTATTCCCTTATGTTTTATTCTTGTTATCTCATGGCGGGTTTTCTGGCTTATTTACTCATAATAGTATAATAAGAAAGATATGTTACGTTGGTACTCGGTTAAGTAAGGTACCGGGTGCCCGTCGCGGCCCATCGGTTTGGGTCGTGACAAAAATGTAACACATAATATGCTCGGTCTTTTAAATATAGGGTTACCTGTCCTAGACGGACCCAACCCCTATGTTGAGTCCCCTAAGTCAGATATGATGCAAATAAACGTCCTAGACCTAGGCTTAATATCCTGATTTTTCATTGGTACTAGACCGTGTACCCGAGGGGACAACTCGGATCGAGGAGGGGGCTACGTACCGGTGACCCGCGGAGTCAATCGGCTTTATAACTTGTCCGGCCTCTTTTTCTTATTTTTGGTATTGACACTAACAGAAAGGGGAGTCTCAACCAGTAAGCACATCCCCGGAGGTAAGAAGAGAAGGGTTTTCGGCACAGTTTTATATATATACAGTTCACGCAATATAAAAGCGGTAAACATGTAGCACATTAATCAAAACATATAATGAAATCAGATATAAGCAACAAATACAAATATTTAACCGAGCTCAAATTCTTAAACCCCGAACCAAAGTTCCGGGTTTCTTATCCCCAACAGAGTTGCCAGAGCTGTCACACCTCATTTTTCTTTACCACCCCGCTTTATTTTACTACACCCCCGGGAATGGATATAATAACAAAAAGGTGAAGGAGTTTTTCCACTTAAAGGACAGTCGGAACGGGATCAATTTATTTAATTTTTCAGAGTCGCCACTTGGGAAAATAATGGTGTCCCAAGTCACCGGATTAATCCCAAACTGAGGAAATTTATGACTCTATATTACAGTCTGCGAAACTAAAAACCTAGATAAGGAATTTTGTTAACTCGGGAGAAGGTGTTAGGCACTCCCGGATTCCATGGTTTTAGCACGGTCGCTCAACTGCAATTTTTTTGTTTTATATGATTTCTTTAAATATTTTAATTATGTGCTATTAATGTTCTGCTTTTCAATTTTAGAAGAATTGCGCCGTTATGAAAAACACATTTCGAGTCACACTGCAACCAGTACGCCTGTGACTTTAATGTATTTCAGTTTCGCCGAGAGTAAGATTTGGGTCAGATAAATGCGCACCCGTATTTATGAAAGTATTTTTATTAAAGTCGTGCCTAAAGAGTCTATCGTGTTGTTAACTTTGGGAAAGGACCGTGAAATTCACTAAACGGTCTTTCCGAGTCTAAATTTTTTTTTTACAACAATTATTTGAGGGCCCCGCAATTATGCATTAGTGTGGCGAGGCTCGTCTCATTACTTTATTTAAGGTCAATCCTAAAATAACTATGATTTTCTATTTTATTGGTCTCTACAAATGAACAAAGGTCCTAATTTATTATTATTAAGAAATGCCATAGCCTATCAATTTATACATTTAACGGGCCAAGTGCCATTTTAACCTTAAGTCCAAGGAACTCAATTGATACATGCTGGATTAATTCCTTTTCAACTGTTGGGCTTGAGACAGGCCCAAAAAGAAGAATGGAACAGGCCATACGTTAATTTACCTGAATCAAATATAATAAAACAGTATACTTATTTTTTATTTGAACAAATTAAAGTTATTACCAATTAAATTCTCGTGGGCTAACAGTTGTATTCTATGAATTAATCTACTTAAAAAATAATTGAATCTCTAATTTTAATTATAGTATCAAATGAGCAGTGAAGCCGTCTACAATCAACATTGATTACAATAACATATTTTTGTATGAGTCACTATCTAAACATTTGATCCTCCCTTTGACAATTAACAACTAAGCAATCACATTTAAAGTGCTAAATGTGCACCAGTTTTGAATCTATTCCTTTCATTACTACCGAACTACTCTAGAGCCTTTAACTAGTAATATAAATTCCAGAAATACAATAACACAGCTCCAACTATGCTGTAAGCATACTACTTCAATACATTTAACAGTCACTAAAAACTTCTGAATCCATAACTAGCAGAATTTAAAGTAATTCAACTAACTTAACCGTCCAATTGTCAATTACAATTGAAATGCAGTATTCAAATCAGCTAACATCGAACTATTTCGAGTGTTACTGCAAAAGTGCATGAAATCTACCACATATGATCTAAACTAATGAATCTAATTAGCTAGTTGTGATACAACTGACTAATAAAATAGTGAAAGGAGTAATGAAGGATCAAGCAACCATTGCACTTTCATTCCATGGGAGATATTACATCAAAATAGACTGCAATATGTACCTGGTAATCGAGAAGCAAGAAGAAAAATAAAGTCAGCCACAATAGCTTCACAACAGGATGAGTAAAATCACAGCAACAGCTTATAGCTCTAATAATCAACAAAAAACAGACCCAAAGAGCTTGCAAAACCAAGCGGCAACACTTAAACCCCAAACAGATCCTTCCAAGTTAAAACCAGACGGTCCAACAAATGATTTAACACTATCAACAGACCAAAACCCAACAAGAACAGATAACACTTGAAGAAAAGAGGAAGAACTTCAGAGACTTGGATTCCAAACAGACCAAAAAAAATAGCCTTCAACTAGCCCTTAGGATGCGATAGAACAGTAGAATCCTCACTGTTTTCTCCCTAATCTCTATGCTTAAGACCTCTCAATTTTCTTTTCTCTCGAGTGTATGCTCCCTCTTTTTTTTCAGAATTGTATCTCTCAAGTCTTTTTATCCTCTCAGAAACTCTCCTTAAACTCTCTCTGTGAGTATCTCTTTTTTTTTCAGTGTGTTTTAGTCTCTGTTGTGTGTGTGTTCTTTTCTTTCTCCCTATCCTGTTTTCCAGATTCTTTTCTATGTGTTTTTAAGCTTTTCTATCTGGAAAATGTTCTGTCCAGAATGCTCTTTCTTTTCATTCGAAGTTCCCCCTTCTCTAATCCCTTGTCTCTCTTTTATAAGCCTCAAAAGACCTTTTGTCTAGATTTTAAGCCTTAATGGGCAATCACTTGACTTATCTTTAACCCATAAAATCAGTAAAAGGTATTCCCCACTATTAGTTGTCTCTCTACTTTTTAATCCCACTTATTGTTGTCCTAATCAATCCTTTAGCAGCCCTTAATCTACCCTTATCTTAATAATTTTCCCCAAAATAAACTCCCTGATGTCATGGAATACTGAATATAACTCTTTTAACAGCTATAACCAATTCAAAGCTATTAAATTCAAACCAATTGATCAAACAGGGAGTTGATAATGTGAGGAAAACATTGAATATCAACTAGGTGTTCAAGTAACTAACAGGATGAAACGAGATGAACTGATATGCATTGAAGGTGTCACCAGGTTAAGCCTCTAAGTTCAAACAAGCATACAAACAGGCTTGTTCTCAATCACCAGATTAAAAACAGAGATAAACAAAGGTATTGGCATGAACTTATCATCATGTTATTTTAGCCTTTAAACATGAAAACTAATCCACGACAACTATCCAATCGATTACGCAAACTATAACATATAACAATTAAACACAGTCAAACAGACTAAACAGACTCACAGGTGATTGATTGGTTTTGACAAAAACCAGGGAACTTATAAGGAAACTAACTAATCGACCAGACCATTTCAATCAATTATATGGTTTATAACATTTACAATACATGAGAATCAACAAACAACAAATCGATGAACAATAACAATGATTCATGGTTTTCGGCAGAAACTTAGAAATACGAAACTAGCTATTTGACGACGTTAATCGAAATGAATATCTATCCTATGACAAACACAATCGAACAAATAAAATAGAATAATAATCGACCAAATAAAAGGTCTTTGAGGGAGGAAAACAGAATAATTGATACGAAAATTTGAAAACATCAACAAAACACAAATTAATCACACACACATGCTCATAAAACAGAATTAAATCACAGGGAAAAGAAATACCTCAGAGGAAGCTTAGGAATTGGGCCAACTCGGACTCGATCCTTTTTGAGGTCGAATGGAGTTTAATTGAAGTGTTCTTAATTGAAAACACCTCAATCAAACTCTATTGGACCCAAACTTCAACTAATTCCGGACATAAATCAGTTTGGAATTTTTTAGGGTTTTTATGTGGCCATTTTGGGGTTCGACTAATTCTGGTTGGATTCGAGCCGGACCAATGGTGGTGTGGAGGTTTGGAAGGTCATGGGAGTGTTTGGGGTGAGTTTGGAGCGGTTTGGCATAAGTTTTTGTTTTTCGACGAAACTTCGATTCAATATTCGAAGGTATTGGAGATGATTCGAGGAAAACAAAGGATGGATTCAAGGAGAGGGAGGTGAGGGGAAGAACTGGTGTAAATTTGGGGAGGCTTGGCCCACCGGAACCGCCGTGTGGCGATTTCCAGGTGGGTGGAGCACGGTGGGTGACGGCGGAGGCTGGTAAACTAGTCTCTGAGGGTTAGAGACGGTCGAGGGGGGTCTGAAAGGGGGTGGGGTATGGTTTGAGACTTATATACCTATGTAAAGAATAAATCCTGGCCGTTTGATCTTATGAGATCAATGGCCTGGATCATTCCACTTATCCAAACGGTGCCGTTTCGTGTTACTGAGCCAGGTTGGTCTTTGGGCCGGAATTGCTTTGCAAGAATGGCACTTTCCCTATTTCCTTCACTTAGCCACATTTATATAACAACTGCTTTTAAACAAATTTGAAGGAAACAAATTATAGACTTACCACACATATCTTTTTTTTTTCTTTTTTTTTTTTTCCTAAGTCATTTCAAACTTTAAAAATTCTAAGTTAAATTATACAACAAAATTAACTCACCAATATTAATTAACCTCTAATATCAATTAAACACACATAATAAAATCACACAATTGGACAATAAATGGTAAAAATGCAAAAGATATATATGTTTTGTTATTTTTTCATTTTCGTAAAACAAACTTAATTACTCTAAATTACAAACATGAATTTTATATGCAAAAGCAAACATTTTTGTATTTTATATTAATTTAAATAAAAAGACATGCACACACAAAAATGCAAATGATAAGAGAAAAATAATACAAAAATCCCAATAATCACGCACAACACTGTAGGTATTGGCAGTTTCTCACCCTCAGCAATCTTGTTCACTGTTATAGTATCCTTCACCTGGTATACCCAAGGACTTTTGTCTCCATCAACATCTTCAAATGGCATTATGACATTGCAGGTATCTCCCTCTCCATGCACTACTACTTCTTGTTGCTCCCATTCAAACTTGGCTATTTAGTGCAAGGATGACGGCACGGTTTTGGCTGCGTGGATCCATGGTCGACCCAGCAATAGATTGTAAGACACAGCAATGTATAATACCTAAAACTCCATTGTAAAGTCTACGGGCCCAATGGTAACCTCCAAGACGATATCCCCCAAAGTGTTCTTACTTCCGCCATCAAATCCTCTCAAATTCACAATGTTTCTTCGGATTCTATCGAGACTGAGATTCAACTATCCAAGAGTCAACAACGGGCAAATGTTTGCACTTGAGCCATTATCTATCAACACCCGGGTGACCACTGACTCCTCGCGCTTCACTGTGAGATAAAGTGCCCTATTATATTCAGTCCCTTCAATGGGTAATTCACTGTCTGAGAATGTAATCTTGTTGGATACGAAGATTTTGTTGGTAATCTTTTCGAGATGACAAACCGAGATCTTCTCAGGGACATGCGCCTTATTCAATAACTTCATCAATGCTTTTCTGTGTTCTTCCGAGTGGATCAACATTGAGAGCAAAGAGATTTGTGTGGGTGTTTTCCTCAATTGTTCCACTATGGAGTAATCTTGAGATTTTATCTTCTTGAGGAACTCTTCTGCTTCTTCTTCGGACACAGGCTTCTTCAAATGACTTTCTTTTACTACCTTCATTTTTCTTAACTCTTCCGGGGAAAAACACCTCCCGGAACGAGTTAGACCGTGCATCTCATTGATCTCTCCAGTCACTTCTTTCCCTTTGTAAACTACTGCCACCTTGTTGTAGTTCCAAGGTACAGTCTTGGTATCTACCACCGGCATCTGTACCACTGGTCTTATAATTACTGGTTCCATGCTTGCGCCCTTCACTGTTAACACTGGTTTCACACCTGGTACCATAACTTTCAAATTTTCCACCGCTGGTTGCTTTTTCACTGGTTCTTCAGCTATCACTTTTCCTTTCTCAATTTCCTTCTCTGTTTTGTTGCTGGTCTTGATCATCATGACCGACTGGGATGGTTTCCGGCTGCTCTCCTCTTGTGCCAACTCTATCATATGTGCTTCATGATGAGCCGGCAGTGGGTTCTGAGTAATGTTCGAGGCCTTCGAAACCTGTACCTTAATCCTCCGGCTATCAATGAGTTCTTGAATAGCGTTCTTCAAATGCCAACAATTCTCAGTGTCGTGTCCCGGTGCCCCAGAGCAATACTCGCACCTGACCGACTGATCGATGTTCTTTGGAGGTGGGTTCGGAAGCTTTGACTCGATTGGGCTCAACATTCCCAATTCCTTCAATCGGTGATAGAGGCTAGTAAAAGATTCCCCCAGCAGGGTGAATGGTTTCTTCGCCTGATTCCTATTCCTCATCTCCGGGTCGGGCCTGAAGTTGGGTTTCTTCGGGTTTATGTAAGCTCCAGGAGAAGGGTAGATATTTTGTGCATGATAAACATTCTGCGGGGCCTGGGCTCGCCATACCTGTGGTGGTGGTGGATAAGTTTAGGCTCATGGATTATGGTAGTGTGGGGTAGTTGGTGGGTAGTATGGTGGATGTGGGTTGAATGATGCTAGTGGGTTGTATGTGGTTGGTGGGTATCGCTGATATGGTTGTGGTGGGTGATGGTATTGGCTTCGGTTCCAGGGTTTGCTCTCCACAACTGACACTTCTTCTTCCCAATGGTTTCTCCGCTCCCAGTCTGAATGGACTGATTTGTGGCCTTGATTGCTGAAAAACTCATAATCTTGTTAGTTTTCAATCCTTCTTCCACGAAACGTCCCATTTTTACAACTTCATTAAAATTCTTCCTAATGGCTGACACTAGGTGTCCGTAGTAGGTAGGCTCCAAAGCCTGCAAGAAACAGTCCACCATTTCACTTTCTTTCATCGGCGGGTCCACCCTCACCGCCTGCTTTCTCCACCTAAAACTGTACTCTCTAAAACATTCACCAGGTTTCTTTTCCATCTTAGTGAGTGACAACCTATCTGGTATGATTTCCAAATTATACTGAAAATGGTTCGCAAATGCCTGTGCGAGATCATCCCAGATAAACCATCTGGTGTGATCTTGGCGCGTGTACCATTCCAACGCGGAACCACTCAAACTTTGGCTGAAGTATGCCATCAGAAGCTCATCCCTTCCACCTGCACTCCGCATCTTATTGCTGTATCCTCTAAGATGGGCCACCGGATCGCCGTGTCCATTGTACATGTCAAACTTTGGCAACTTGAATCCGACAAGAAGTTGCACTTCTGGAAATAGCCATAGGTCTTTGTATGCCACACTTACTTGTCCCCCTAACCCTTGCACGTTACGAAAGGCGTGCTCCAAACTCTTAATTTTCCTGGCCATCTCCTCCTGTTCTGCATTCTTTACAGGTTTCTCTTTGATTGCCTCCATCAATGGAGTGTGAGATTCATGCTGCCGGAAGATCGGCTCAGATGGGTAGTAGTGGGTGTCTTGTACATGAAACAATGGTTCACTAGATGACTTATGCAAGGCGGTAGGTGGAGGTGCTACATATACTTGAGCAACCTGGGGTGACTGGGGTGGTACTTGTTTTGACAGAGGTGGTGGCACTTGACAGGTGGAAGCATAGTAGTGATGATAGTCGGGATATGTAGAGGACGAGTTCATAGTGGGTGGCTCAGGGTTAGGATTGGTTGGAAGGATATATGGGGTTAGCAGGATAAGTAGGCAAGGGTTGACCCCTCGACCAAGCCTGGTACATCTCAGCCATCTGCTGTTTAAGTTTGTACATCTCTTCCTTCATCCCCATCAAGTCCACAACTTCCTCCTCCTGGACGGGATCCATGACTGTTGCTTCAATTTCTTGTGACACGGCCTTTGTCATTTTCTTAGATCTTGTGTTGTAGGGCTGAGTAGCCAGAATGCCAGTTGCCAACTTAAATCTGAATCTCATAAACAGCAACACACGTTAGTGGTTAGCACATGAAGAGATAAGATGCAATGATTTAGAATAAACACATTTTCCTTGGATCGTCATGCATCATCCCGGCTTTCGTTTATTTTGAACCAATCTCATAATTCTTTCTTTTCTTCTTTTCTCTTTTTTCTTTTCCTTTCTCTCTTTTCTTTTTCCTTATTTTCGTTCCTATTTATTTGCCTATCGTAGATAAAGAATTGATATAAAGCAAAAAGATTGACAACAACTCTTGATTTTTATTGATAGCTCAAAACATCGGTTTACAAAATGGTGTTGTACTACTAATGCAAAGAAATATAAATACAGAATGCATGCCCTGAGAATACATCAGTGCTCCTAGTGCCCGCGAGACATCGTTTGGTCTTGCCACGGGCCTATATGCTAATCCCTTTTGGAGCCTATCCAGGTCGGACATGACTTGATGTACAAAGAATTTTACTGCTGACACAAAGGTTCCCTGGGACATATCTTCACATAGCTGGCTCTTCCAGGTGATATACTGAGCAATATGAACAATTTTCTCTCGAATAACCCATTTCTCTTAAAGCAATCGGCTGATCTGTTCGGTGCGAGCATCTAAAGTGCATTGGTTCTCCTTTTGCATTCACTGTAGCTCAAATCTAACCGAGCCATGGTCGTGTAACAATGTTCTCTTTCTTTTTCGAGATCTTTGATGACCTTGTTACTTTTGACAGTGGCTGTAACAATTTTCTTTCTTAGTCGAGCTACCTCAAACTCATGTTTATCTTGTAGCTACTGAAACAACCTGGCTCTTTCTTCGGCATCTCTGGCCATTTGCTTCCGGGCTCTGACTAACTCCTTTTTTGCTTTGTCTAAGTTGAAACTGTAGTCATTCACCTTGCGTCGAAGAGTTTCAATTAGTCTCTTATCTCGGGCTAAGCGAACAGGGGTCTCGGATGCAATTTTCATCTTAGCAACCTGAGCCTTCAGCATTTCATTTTCTTTCTTCAGCTGGTTTTTCTCTCCCTTGTCGGATGCTGCCTGCAAACCGCTCTCAAGCTGGAGATCTCTCAACTGTTTTCCAGTAAGCTGATCTTGGCCTTATATTCGCTCACCTTGGCCGCCCAATTCCTATTTTCTTTAGATTGCTCCACCAGATCTTGCAAGTGAGGTCTTTTCAAAGGTCGGTCGTTCTCAATACTCCGTCGACACCATGCGGAATACCCGAATGACACTTCACCTCGAGCTCTATTCTTCACATAAGTATCTACCTTCAATTTTTGACATTCATTCCAAATCTGACGGACCTTTGCTTCCGAGAATTGCCGATCCGGACTAATCTCTATCACTTGTGAACTGAGGTCCAAGTCCTTTGGTATAACTTGACATCTACCAAGCTGTCGCAGTGCCCTGTACGGGGCATAAGGCTGGATACTTTTTAAACCCATGATCAAAAAGTGTGACCCTTCTGTCGGCATATAAATCACCTTGTCAAGAGGTAACCAATCATATGTCCAATCAATCTGGGTGTCGGTCAATGATCGTCGATGCAAAATCCAGTCCTTTACTCCCTCTGGCAATTTAACTTCTTTTGTTCTCGTGTCAAATTCTTCAAGTCATGTTCTTCCAGCCGGCCCATAACTTGAGAACGAAGGATGATGGCATAGATGTTCAATCAAAATCAAGTTGCATCCCTCAAAGAAGTTGGCTCTAGCTTTGCATGCAGTTAAAGCACAATAGATGTCAGCTGAAATCATTGGAGCTAAAGTACAATTGTCTTGTACTACCAAAGTGCTTGCTACCCCAGAAACCTTTATATTGATGTGCCCGTGTTTTCTCGGAAATATGATAACTCCGAGAAATGCCACTAAGAAAGCAAACCGTCGATGCTCGTCCCACTTTGCTCGGTTGGACTTGCTACAGAGCTTGTTTGTGGAATCGTTGAAACCCCCGACATGTCCGTATCTACTATAAATGAAGTTCAGGGAGCAAAATCCGTTGGCTAAATCCTCATTGTGGACATTCCTAGCAATTTTCAAAGAATCCAAGAAGCGGTGTACCGTTACTGCTCTTAGGGCCACCGGGTATTTTTCTTTCAATCGGACCTCGTTCTTCCCTATGTAGAAAGCAATCTCCTCCAGAGTGGGAGTGAATTCAAAGTCCAGAAGATGTAGTACATTGTGTGCAGGGTCCCAATATGTGACCAATGCTCTGATTATGTCGCCTCGAGGAATTATGTCCAGTAATCCTGTGAGATCCTTTAAGTAGCCTTTGATCCAGTTTTGACCCTCTATTCCCATGTCATTCCACCATAGCCTTAGCTCCAAAGAGATTTTATCCATTAAGGCAAAAGGTTTATTCTGTATTGTGCTCATCCTGCACATTTATTAAGGCGATTTTATTTAGAAAAGAGAATAATCTTTTTCAATAAAAATTTTTATTTTTTTTAAAGAGACATGACTCTCGAAGTGGCCATTTTTGCCAAAATAGCCTTCCGGTGTCCTTTCGGAACATTCGGTCATTCCCAAAAATAGCGATCACTTCGATTATTTGAAAAGAAAATATTTTTGGTCTTTTTCTAAAAGGTGTGGTTGGGCCCCTTCAAGGGTTGCCTACGTATCTCGCCTAATGGCGAGAATCAAACCTGCGTAGTTCGGTCAGATTAGTTGACCAATTATTTCAACAACAAAACCATTTTTTTTTTGAATTTTCAAATTTTCCGAATTTGCTTTGTTTTCATTAGTTCCAATTTCTCTCTTTTCTTTTCAACACTTTTCTATCCGCGGGAATTTTGCCGGTCCGCATAACGATCAAGGACAATAAAATGCAACACATAATATGCTCGGTCTTTTAAATATCGGCTTACCTGTCCTAGACGGACCCAACCCCTATGTTGAGTCCTCTAAGTCAGATACTATGCAAATAAACGTCCTAGACCTAGGCTCAATATCCTGATTATTCATTGGTACCAGACCGTGTACCCGAGTGGACAACTCGGATTGAGGAGGGGGCTACGTACCGGCTCATGCCATCTGCATCAACTAACTTGTAAGCTCCGCTTGAATAGGCTTCTTGCACGACATATGGGCCATCCCACATTGAAGTGAATTTGCCCCCAGATTTGCGAGAGGTGATAATAGGTCTTCTTACTGCAAGAACTTGATCGCCAACTTGGAAGGACCTCAAGCGAACCTTTTTATTGAAAGCACGAGAAAGACGAGCTTGATAACATTCAAGACTTTGTTGAGCTTCTAGCCTTTTTTCATCAAGGGACTCAAGTTCTTCAAGGCGTAGATGATCATTTTCTTATTCAGTAAGACCTTCTTGGACAGCGAGTCGCAAGGACGGTATTTGATGCTCAAGAGGAAGAACTGCTTCGACTCCATAAATAAGAGAATAAGGAGTTGCCTGTGTCGGCGTGCGATGAGTCGTATGATATGCCCAGAAAGCTTCGTCCATTCTGTCATGCCAATCTCTTTTAGATTTGGAGACGACCTTTTTTAACAAGTTGCAAAGCGTCTTGTTAAATGCTTCGGCTAATACATTTGCAGCAGCATAATACATTGACGAATTATGTTGCTTGAAGCCAAAAAGTTCACAGATCCTGGTCATCAATTTTTTGTCGAACGGTTTGCCATTATCTGTTATTATATAACTAGGAATTCCGAAACGATATATGATGTTCACTCGAATGAAGTTTGCAACATTCTCCTTCTTCACTTCCTTGAGAGCGACGGCCTCGGCCCATTTTGAGAAATAATCAGTTGCGGCCAAGGTGTATAGATGTCCTCCAGAAGATTTTGGAAGTGGTCCAACAATATCTAATCCCCAAGCATCAAATGGTCAAGATGCAACAGTAGGATGTAACACTTCAGGGGGTTGGTGTATGAAATTTGCGTGAAACTGGCAAGCCTTGCATCTTCGAGCATAATCTATGCAATCTTTCACCATTGTTGGCCAGTAGTAACCCATCCTCTTAATGTGGAAGTGGAGCTTTGGCCCGGATTGATGTGATCCACAAACTCCAGAGTGTGCCTCTTACATAGCTTGTGTTGCTTCATCTTCCCCTAAACAACGCAAGAGAACTCCCTCGAATGATCTTCGATACAAAGTGTCTTTGTAGTAAATGAAGCGAGGGGCACGCCGACGAATTTCTGGTCTTTCTTCTTGGATCTTCTGGAAGTATCCCATAACATAAGTAATCGATCATGGTTTGTTGCCAGTCAACCTTCACAACTTCAGCGATGGCTACCAAACAATCAAGCTTGCTTTCTTCATCCTCATTCTCATCTGGTGGCACTATCCATTTTTGGCAGACAGTGATTTGTGTCTGGCAGGGCAGAGTCAATGTCGAAGCTAGAACAACTAAGGCGTCGGCTTTCTTATTTTCCTTCCTTGGCACATGCTGAAGAGTTACGTTGCCAAGCCATGCAATCAATTTCTGTGCATAATCATGATAAGGACGTAATTCTGGCTTTTTGACTTTGTAGCTACCTAGAAATTGATTGATCACTAACTCAGAGTCTCCAAAAATATGTAATCGGAGTTGTCTCATCTCAACGGCCATCTCAAGCCCAAGTATGAGTGCTTGATATTCCGCAACGTTGTTAGTGCAATGTTGTGTTAAGGTGAAGGAATATGGCAAGACTTCCCCTTGAGAAGTGACAAACACAACACCTGCACTCGTTCCCTCACGATGTGCGGCACCATCAAAATACATTTTCCATGGTGGTTGCACTTCGATGACCATCGCATCTTCATCAGGTAGTTCATCAGTCAACTCCCAATCATCAGGAATTGGATGATCTGCCAAGAAATCTGCCAAAGCTTGTCCTTTCACAGCTTTTTGTGGGATATACACAATCTCAAATTGTTGAAACTAGAGATACCGCCTTGCTAATCGATCATTGAGGACGGGTTTTGACATAACAAACTTGATCGGGTTCGCCCTTGAGACGAGACGGATGACATGAGCTTGAAAATAGTGCTTTAGCTTTTGAATTGCGAAAACCAACGCCATACACAACTTTTCAATTGGAGAATACTTTATCTCATTTAGGGTCATCATTCTACTCAAGTAGTAGAGGGAATTTTCTTTATTTTCACCATTTTCTTGGGCTAAAAGGGCTCCCACTGACCTTTCTTGGGCTGCAATATATAAAATCAATGGCTTTCCTGGTATAGGGGCTGCATTCATCAAGTAGGATTTGATGCTTTGGAATGCATTGCAACAAGCTTGGTCCCATTCAAACGGTACACCCTTCTTCATGAGACGGCTAAAAGGCTGGCACTTCCTTGCTAGATTTGAGATGAATCTTCTAAGGTACGCCAATTTTCCTTGTAGACTTTTCAGTTCATGTATGTTTCTGGGCTCTGGCATCTTCAAGATTGCATCAACTTTGGCTTGATCTATCTCAATCCCTTGATGTCGAACAATGAAGCCAAGGAATTTTCCAGAAGTAACTCCAAAGGCGCATTTCAATGGGTTCATTCTAAGTTGATATCTCCGGAGTCGTTCGAACACCATTCTTAAGTCTTGCAAGTGGTCTCCTCTCTTTCTTGATTTCACCACTAAATCATCTACATAGCATTCCACATTCTTGTGGAGGATGTCGTCAAAGATATTCTACATTGCCCTTTGATATCTGGCGCCAGCATTCTTCAAGCCAAAAGGCATTACTTTGTAGGAATAAATGCCTTTAGGAGTTTGAAATGCAGTAAGCTCTTCATCTTTTGGTGCCATACGTACCTGAATGTAGCCAGATGATCCATCCATGAAAGACATCGCCTCGTATCCGGTGGTGGCATCAATCATAAGCTCTGGAATGGGGAGCGAAAATTCGTCCTTAGGGCATGCATTATTGAGGTCTCTAAAATCGACACAAACTCGAATTTGGCCATTCTTCTTCTTCACAGGAACAATGCTTGAAATCCATGAAGGATATTTAACATCCCGAATGAAACCAGCTTCGATGAGTTTATTGATCTCTGCTTCAATTGATAGGATCAATTCTGGCCTGAAGCGTCTTTGGGCTTGTTTAACAGGACGAGCTCCTTTCTTGACTGCGAGATGATGAACTGCTACTTTAGGATCTAAACCTGACATCTCTTTGTAGTTCCAAGTGAAGACATCTCTATATTCTTTGAGTAGCTCCACATAAGTGTTTTCTTCATCTATGGTTAATAGGGCACTTACATAGGTGGGCCTGGAGTCTTCTGCAGTTCCAAGGTTGACTTCTTTCAATGTATCAAAATTCATTTTAATTCCTTCTTCTAATTCCGTAGGAGCGTCCTCAACATATTCATCTTCTTGAGGATCACCATCATTAAAAGATATATGGCCACACCAGGAGGCATCTCCCAAATATTCGTCAACTTTCCTTAGGGATGAAGTGTATTGCTCCTCATTCGCAGTAATGTGATATGAAGATCCTACAATTTCTTCATCTTCATCACGCTCTCTAGTATGGACCACTGTGCGAGTCTTTACCTTGAGTACCTCCCCGCATGAAATCAAAAGTTCTGATTGTCGCCTCATTCTGGAAGGGATCAAGCTTCGACACTCCTTGGAGATACTTTGGACTTTAGATGGCAAAGGTCTTCTTATCTCTTCATAATTTCTTTGGGACTTGTTCTTCTTCGTTTTCCATGGCCCCAACCTCTCAAATACAAAAGTTCTTGTAGTTGGTTCTCCAAGTCGATCAAAGACAGAAGGCCTTTTATTAGGATCAGCGGGTTCATCTTCCGTCGTGATATAGTTAATATTTGCTCTTCTAATGGAGATACGAACTGGTGGGGGTTGTTTGTAACCTAGACCCTCACATGATTATTTCACCACATGCTCCTTGTCCTTGATCATGTTTGCTTTCCTAGTAGCTTTAGGTGGGAGCTTCCCTAGCTTAGATGGTTCATTGGGGTCATATCCAGCCTTTGCGAATAACCTATAAGCATTCGGATCAAAAATTTCATTTGTGCGTTTCATGGGGAGTGCCTTATTTTGAGGCATGCTAGGGGCCACAAACCTTTCCAGTAGCTTTGAAGATAACTTTATGGTATCAATCTGCTTGATAGGAAGGGTTAATTCTCTTAGTGCATCCTTTTGGAGGCTTGATGATCTTCCTTCATCTTTCTTCACTTTTGGGATGTAACGAGATAAAGGAGCTATTTTCTTGCCTTTGGCCTTCGTGGAGTCATCAACTTTTACTCCATTCATGATGTGGTTCTTTAAGTAAAACTTTGCATCAGCAAAGTATGCCTCGGCTTCAGCGAACGGCTTGTCGTCTGCAACTATCTTTTTCTCGATTCCATCTTTGTTATATTTCAAACATTGGTAGTAAGTTAACGGGACAACTTTGTTCTTGTGTATCCACGGCCTGCCAAACAATAAATTGTATGAAGTCTTTGCATCAATCATATGCATCCATGCGGTTGATTGCATATCTCTCATGGCGATCTCCAGCTTGATAGATCCTATGGCCCTTTGTCCACCTTGATTGAATCCTTGAATCATCAGTCGGCTTTCAGAAAGGTCTTCATTTGAGATGCCAAGTTCCTTCATTATGCGAATGGGAAGAATGTTAACTGCAGATCCGTCATCTATCAAGATTCTGTTTATTCTCAGCTCCAGCACATAACCGACCATAAACAAAGGGCGATTGTGTGGTGTCTCACCAAGTAGGAGATCGTCTTCAGTGAAGGTGATTTTTGCATTACAAACATCTGCTTCTTGAAATGAGGACTCAACAAGACTATTAGACTGTGATGGAGAGAGTGTTGACTTGACTTCGTTCTTTTCCTCTTCTTCCTTATCAGCATTGCAGCACAAGGCTTTGTCATCATCGTCAGAAATCCTCATGCGAAACCAACTCGGAAAACATTCTCCCAAAGTCACCGGGTGACGTGGATTTTGGTGATTGTGTGCCTCTATCTCCACCTTCTTTGGGTTCTTAGCCATTTGTGGCTTCTTTAGTCTTACCACTATCTTATTCCTTGCAGGTTGCTTCGTTGATCCTTTTTGCAGACTCGATTTGCGGCATCTTCGTCGGGTCACCACGGTCCATCCTTCTTCATCAGGTTGATCAACTTGGACTTTGTCATTCTCCAGCAATTCTTTATCTTTATTCCGTTCACAGGTGAATATCTCGATCGGATCGAATGAGCCAAAGGTAATGGACACATGGTTTGTGCTTTCCTTTTCGTCTTCGAGCTCGAGATTCTTTTGACGAGCCAAATCCATAACTTTGTCCTTGAAAACAAAGCACTTCTCGAGGGGGTGACCTACAAGTCGATGGTATTTGCAGTAATTCGGGTCATTACTTTTTCCATCTTCATCTGGCCGCTTCATTTCTGGCAGCTCAATAAGCTTTAACTTGAGGAGTTCTTCAAATATTGCAGGCACATCAGAGTCCAGAAATGGGTACTCCTTTTCGTGCATCTCTTTGAGAGTCAACTTCCGATTTGCATTGTCTTGAGAGGAAGTAGTTTTCATACTCTGTTTCTTGCTCACCTTGGTAGTAAACTTCAAATAAGAGGCATTGACGTTCATGGATTCTTTGCTTTCATTCTTGGACACGAACTTGCTCCATTTCTTGACTTCTTGCTTATCCATTCCCTTGCGGGTTCGTAGATGGGCAGCCCTTCATTTCCCGCAGAAGCCATGCTCAACTCCATATCACGAGCACGGGTGGCAAGTTCTTCAAATGTCCTAGGCTTAATTCCTTGCAAGATGTAACGAAGTCCCCAATGCATTCCTTGGATGCACATCTCTATGCCAGAAGCTTCGCTTAGCCTATCTTTGCAGTTAAGGTTTGCATTCCTCCATCGGTTGATAAAGTCAATAACTGGTTCATCTTTTCGTTGGCGAGTATTCGTAAGTTCCACCATGCTCATAGTACACCTCGTGCTGTAAAAGTGATTGAGAAACTCTTACTCCAATTGGTCCCAACTATCGATGGATACGGCCTCGAGGTCGGTGTACCAATCAAAAGCATTCCCCTTTAGTGAGTGGACGAACTGCTTGACAAGGTAATCTCCATAAGTCCCTGCATTGTTGCATGTTTCAACAAAGTGCGCGACATGTTGCTTTGGATTTCCTTTGCCGTCGAATTGCTGAAATTTGGGAGGTTGATAGCCGGCAGGCATCTTCAAGCTATCGATTCTTGCAGTATACGGCTTTACGTATGTGAGAGAGGACTTTGAAGAAACCTCATACTTATCCTTGATAGTCCCCATAATGAATTCCTTCAATTGTTCTATGGGAATTGGTCCTTCGGAGGAGACATGAAGTTCTTTGGCAGATGTCACTTGTTTTGCTGGAGGATCCGCCTCCTCATGGACTTCATGAAGCTTTCTAGGTGCATTACTTGATTCTCCATCCATCATGGTTTCAACTATGCCTGTTAATTTTGCGATACGGACATCTTGATCTTGAGCATACTTTGTTAAGCCATCAATCACGTTTGTCAGGTTTGCAAGTTGCTCCTCCATTTTTGAAGTGTTAGTCATCATTGCCTCCATGATTATCGCAGACGATGAAGAATAACTGAGACCTTCACACGGATTGAACTCAGTTTGGAACATGTCATGTGGCAAGATTGGCGTAGAAACAACACTTAAGACATCATCATCAGGTTGGGCAAGCTAACTCTTGGTGTTGTATAAAGTAAGTTGAGCAAGAGCTTTCTCCACAACTTCTACAATATTATCTCCTCTCTCTAACTTGCTAGCGGAGGACCTTTCGTCTTCGAATGATGAAGATCTCAATGTGTGCATTGGTGCAGACGACACCCGGAGTGCTTGTTGTCCCAAGACGCTCGCTTTTTTCCGGGTGATTGGCCCAAGACTCCCCATAGTAACGTTCAGGATACTTTCCACATCAGAAGAAAACTTGGAGTCAGTAACTTTTGAGTTGATCTTCTTTGAAGCTATCTTAGTGATCTTGAATGTTGAGAGTTGAGAAGAGATGAGAGGTAGAGCTTGTCCCACTGGGCGTGCCAAAATTTGTAACAACTAAATTTCGCTCCTGAAAATAATAATCAAGACAAGAAAAATAGCGACAAATATTATATTTAAATTCAAGTGATGGGGTTACAATCTCTAAAATATCTCTAAATCAAAAGAGATGTAGTCCTCTGATTCTTCTCGTCACAGATGATGGTTCAAGAGCTTGAAAGCTTGATCTTGAACTTGACGGATTTCAAATTTGCGGTACGTCACGAACGATTTGAAGCTCGTCACGAACCAGGATTTGATGTTGCAGTTATCACGAACGGAAGATTTGAAACCGCCCGCCTATGACTTGAGTTCGCCTTTGGAATTTGACCACGGACGATGATTGCAGATATGGATGGAGACTTTGATGCTATCCTTCAGAGCTTCTTTAGCCTTTCCTTCTGCTTACTTGCTTGTCTTAGCCTTCTCCTTTGACCCCTTTATATAGGTGTGGGGTGGAGTAGTCTTCAAGAAACCCTAGTGGATCATTGGACTTGAGGCTTATGGGCCGGTCTATTTGATAGAAGACTAATTGATGGGCTAGCCCAATAATATATTAATGGGCATTTATTTAAATCAATTTAATTGGATTTAAATAACAAACCCATTTATACCAGTCCATGTTGCTTAATTGGACCAATATATATTTAATTTGTGGTAAAATCCAAATTTTGTATGGATTTAAATTTGACAAAATTTTAATTGTCTACAGTGCCTAAAGAGTCTATCGTGTTGTTAACTTTGGGAAAGGACCGTAAAATCACTAAACGGTCTTCCCGAGTCTAAGTTTTTTTTTTTAAAACAATTTATTTGAGGGCCCCGCAATTATGCATTAGTGTGGCGAGGCTCGTCTTATTACTTTATTTAAGGTCAATCCTAACATAACTATGATTTCCTATTTTTATTGGTCTCTACAAATGAACAAAGGTCCTAATTTATTATTATTTAGAAATGCCATAGCCTTTCAATTTATACATTAACGGGCCAAGTGCCATTTTAACCTTGAGTCCAAGGAACTCAATTGATACATGCTGGATTAATTCCTTTTCAACGGTTGGGCTTGAGACAGGCCCAAAAAGAAGAATGGAACAGGCCATACGTTAATTTACCTGAATCAAATATAATAAAACAGTATACATATTTTTTATTTGAACAAATTAAACTTATTACCGATTAAATTCTCGTGGGCTAACAGTTGTATTCAATGAATTAATCTACTTGAAAAACAATTAAATCTCTAATTTTTATTATAGTAACAAATGAGCAGTGAAGCCTTCTACAATCAACATTGATTACAATAACATATTTTTGTATGGGTCACTATCTAAACATTTGATCCTCCCTTTGACAATTAACAACTAAGCAATCACATTTAAAGTGCTCATAATGCACCTGTTTCGAATCTATTCCTTTCATTACTACCAAACTACACTAGAGCCTTTAACTAGTAATATAAATTCCAGAAATACAATTACACAGCTCCAACTATGCTGTAAGTATACTACTTCAATACATTTAACAGTCACTAAAAACTTCTGAATCCATAACTAGCAGAATTTAATGTAATTCAACTAACTTAACCGTCAAATTCTCAATTACAATTGAAATGCAGTATTCAAATCAGCTAACATCGAACTATTTCGAGTGTTACTGCAAAAGTTCATGAAATCTACCACATATGATCTAAACTAATGAATCTAATTAGCTAGTTGTGATAAAACTGACTAATAAAATAGTGAAGGGAGTAATGAATAATCAAGCAACCATTGCACTTTCATTCCATGGGAGATATTACATCGAAATAGGCTGAAATATGTACCTGGTAATCAAAAAGCAAGAAGAAAAATGAAGTCAGCCACAATAGCGTCACAGCAGGATGAGAAAAATCATAGCAGCAGCTTATAGCTCTAACAATCAACAAAAAACAGACCCAAAGAGCTTGCAAAACCAAGCGGCGACACTTAAACCCCAAACAGATCCTTCCAAGTTAAAACCAGACGGTCCAACAAATGATTTAACACTATCAACAGACCAAAAACCCAACAAGAACAGATAACACTCGAAGAAAAGAGGAAGAACTTCAGAGACTTGGATTCCAAACAGACCAAAAAAATAGCCTTCAACTAGCCCTTAGGATGCGATAGAACAGTAGAACCCTTACTGTGTTGTCCCTATTCTCTATGCTTAAGACCTCTCAATTTTATTTTCTCTCAAGTGTATGCTCCCACATTTTTTTCAAAATTGTATCTCTCAAGTCTTTTTATCCTCTCAGAAACTCTCCTTAAACTCTCTCTGTGAGTATCTCTCTTTTGTTTCAGTGTGTTTTAGTCTCTACTTTGTGTTTGTTCTTTTCTTTCTCCCTATCCTATTTTCCAGATTCTTTTCTATGTGTTTTTAAGCTTTTCTTTCTGGAAAATGTTCTGTCCAGAATGCTCTTTCTTTTCATTCGAAGTTCCCCCCTTCTCTAATCCCTTGTCTCTCTTTTATAAGCCTCAAAACACCTTTTGTCCTGATTTTAAGCCTTAATGGGCAATTAATTGACTTATCTTTAACCCTTAAAATCAGTAAAAGGTATTCCCCACTATTAGTTGTCTCTCTACTGTTTAACCCAACTTATTCTTGTCCTAATCAATCCTTTAGCAGCCCTTAATCTACCCTTATCTTAATAATTTCCCCAAAATAAACTCCCTGATGTCCTGGAAATACTGAAAATAATTCTTTTAACAGCTATAACCAATTCAAAGCTATTAAATTCAAACCAATTGATCAAACAGGGAGTTGATAATGTGAGGAAAACATTGAATATCAACTAGGTGTTCAAGCAACTAACAGGATGAAACGAGATGAACTGATATGCATTGAAGGTGTCACCATGTTAAGCCTCTAAGTTCAAACAAGCATATAAACAGGCTTGTTCTCAATCACCAGATTAAAAACAGAGATAAACAAAGGTATTGGCGTGAACTTATCATCATGTTATTTTAGCCTTTAAACATGAAAACTAATCGACGACAACAATCCAATCGATTACGCAAGCTATAACATATAACAATTAAACACAATAAAACAGACTAAACAGACTCACATGTGATTGATTGGTTTGACAAAAACCAGGGAACTTATAAGGAAACTAACTAATCGTCCAGACCATTTCAATCGATTATATGGTTTATAACATTTATAACACATGAGAATCAACAAACAACAAATCGACGAACAATAACAATGATTCATGGTTTTCGGCAGAAACTTAGAAATACGAAACTAGCTATTTGACGACGTTAATCGAAATGAATATCTATCTTATGACAAACACAATCTAACAAATAAAATAGAATAATAATCGACCAAATAAAAGGTCTTTGAGGGAGGAAAACAGAATAATTCATACGAAAAATTGAAAACATCAACAAAACACAAATTAATCACACACAGATGCTCATAAAACAAAATTACATCACAGGGAAAAGAAATACCTCAGAGGAAGCTTAGGAATTGGGCCAACTCGGACTCGGTCCTTTTTGAGGTCGAATGGAGTTTAATTGAAGTGTTCTCAATTGAAAACACCTCAATCAAACTCTATTGGACCCCAAACATCAACTAATTCCGAACAGAAATCAGTTTGGAATTTTTTAGGGGTTTTATGCGGCCATTTTGGGGTTCGACTAATTCTGGTCAGATTTGAGCCGGACCAATGGTGGTGTGGAGGTTAGGAAGGTCATGGGAGTGTTTGGGGTGAGTTTGGAGCGGTTTGGCATAAGTTTTTGTTTTCCGACGAAACTTCGATTCAATATTCGAAGGTATTGGAGATGATTCGAGGAAAACAAAGAACGGATTCAAGGAGAGGGAGGTGAGGGGAAGAACTGGTGTAAATTTGGGGAGGCTTGGCCCGCCGGAACCGCCGTGAGGCGATTTCCGGTGGGTGGAGCACGGTGGGTGACGGCGGAGGCTGGGAAACTAGTCTCTGAAGGTTAGAGACGGTCGAGGGGGGGAGTCTGAAAGGGGGTGGGGTATGGTTTGGGACTTATATACCTATGTAAAGAATAAATCCTGGCCGTTTGATCTGATGAGATCAACGGCCTGGATCATTCCACTTATCCAAACGATGCCATTTGGTGTTACTGAGCCGGGTTGGTCTTTGTGCCGGAATTGCTTTGCAAGAATGGCCCTTTGCCTCTTTCCTTCACTTAGCTACATTTATATAACAGCCACTTTTAAAAAAAATTGAAGGAGACAAATTATAGACTTACCACACATATCTTTTTTTTTTCTTTTTTTTTATTTTCCTAAGTCATTTCAAACTAAATTTTAAAAATGCTAAGTTAAATTATACAACAAAATTAACTCACCAATATTAATTAACCTCTAATATCAATTAAACACGCATAATAAAATCACACAATTGGGCAATAAATGGTAAAAATGCAAAAGATATATATTTTTTGTTATTTTTTCATTTTCGTAAAACAAACTTAATTACTCTAAATTACAAACGTGAATTTTATATGCAAATGCAAACATTTTTGTATTTTATATTAATTTAAATAAATAGACATGCACACACAAAAATGCAAATGATAAGAGAAAAATAACGCAAAAATCCCAAAAATCACGCACAACACAAAACTATTTTATTTTGAATATTTTGGGAGTAATTCTCATGTATGGCAAAAATCACGTGCTCACAATTAGTGACGACATTCATTGTCTCTAAATTTATATGTATTTCGTAGTTAATTAACGTTATTTCATCACTAAATACTACCTATTATGTACAAAAAACCAAATATATAAATTAGTGACAACTTTGCTTTTACAAAAATAAGTTACAATTTTTATTTAAAACTATTATGTCATCGCCAATTTTTTCTTTTTTCACAATGCTAGTTAAAATTAACACGGAATACGAATCCGTAAAAAGATATGTAATGATCCGACCGGTCGTTATGAGCTCCGGCGCGTCATTCAGCAGATTGAGGCCATGAACAGCTTCGTCTTAGGTATATTGACTTGTGTGTATGGTCAGAATTAAAATTCAGGAAGTTTGTGGTCAAATCTAAATGGAAATTCTCATTTTGAAAGCTTAAAGTTGATGAAATGAACTAGGATTAGAATTTTGAGTAAATGACCTCGGAATTGGGATCTGAAAGTTCCAGCAAGCTCGTATGATGATTTTGAACTTGGGCGTATATCACGATTTAGTTTTTAATAACCCGCGAGCATTTTGGCGTATTTGGTGGAAGTTAGTATTTTAGAAGAATTTCATAAATTTGGGTTATGAGGCATTTTAGAGTTATAGATGTCCGTTTGGGGTTCCAAGTCTGGGAATATATCCGTATGGTGATTTTGGACTTGGAAACGCAATCGGAAGTGAATTCGGATGTCCGGAGTTCATTTTGAAGTCATTTGGCTAAATATAGGAATTTGAAGGTTTATGAAAAAATTCGACCGGAAGTGAAAATTTTGATATCAGGGTTGGAATCCAATTCCGAAAGTTGGTGCAAGTTCGTAATGACGAATGTGACTTGTGTGCAAACTTTGAGTCAATTCGGATAGATTTTGGTAGGAAATGAGACAATTAATCTCTTTAAAGAAAGCCTAATTTGGAAAAGTCAACCCAACGTTGACTTATGAGTTAGAGGGCTCAGAAGTGAATTCCGATGATTCGGTTAGTTTCGAGGGATGATCTAAGACTTATGAGCGCAATCGGAAGTAATTTTGAAAGTCCGGAGAAGAAGTTAGCCTATTTTGGCGAAGTTGGAATTTCGACGGAATCCGATCGATAGGTGATATTTTGATCCGGGAGTCGGAATGGAATTTCGACAGTTGCAGTAGCTTCGTTAGGTAATTTTGAATATGTTTAAATATTTTCAGGTCATTTGGACATCGTTTGGTCAGGTTTTTTATCGAATGTGAATTTTGAAAGTTTAAGTTTAAGTTTGAATCGAATTCTAGGATTTTGGTGATTTTAGGGGTCAAATAAACTCTGATTTTGATGAACTTTATAAGTACGGACTCATGGCGAGACAAGCATTCCGAAAATATGATTTCATAATTTTTTGAGAAGTGGGCCCGAGGCTCGGGTTTTGGCAACTTCGTGTTTTTTGGTGTTTTTCGAGCCCTTTCGATTGGGTAATGATTCATTAGCCTATTTCGATGTATTCTTATTGGTTTTGATGGCACCCGAGGTGGTCGATTTGCGAGGAAAGCGCAAGGCAAGCTAGGACTTATGGCAGGTTCGAGGTGAGTGGTGGTAGTAAATGATGTACTGAGGGTTTGAATCCCCGTACTTGCACTATACAGTGCTATTCTGAGATGAAACATGTGTCGTGTGACGCGCGTGGTAGCATTGTGACTGGGAATATGGACTTGGTCCTTCCCGATTGATAGTCTTACTGTGTATTATGACTGAGATTGAGCTTATAACTCTGTAATTGGGCTTGTAGCCATGTTTGGGGCCTTGTGCCGATCTGTAGAGTATTCGGGAAACCTGTAGAGGTCGGTGACCCTTATATCATGCGAGATACATACACTCATCCATATTTATAGCTGTATAGCATATCATGAGCCAGTACAAGATGTGTACTTTTAAAGAGACTACCTAGGGTGGAATTCCCAGTGAGCGCTGCTATATATTATGGGATCGGGCTGCGTGCCGCAGCAGTATAATATATATATATATATATATATATATATATATATATATATATATATTGGATCGATTGCACGCCGTAGTGATATATATGTGTGGATCGGACTGCACGCCGTAGTATCATAGCGCTTGGGCCGAGGGAGCCCCTCCGAAGTCTGTATACACCACCAGTGAGCGCCGTCGACGTTAAATGGAGCGGGCTGCACGCTGCAGCGTTATATATATATACTGGAGCGGGCTGCACGCCGCAGCGCTATATATATATTGGAGTGGGCTGCACGCCGCCGCGTTATATATATTGGAGTGGGATGCACGCCGCAGCATTATATATATTGGAGCGAGCTGCACGCCACAACATTATATATATTGGAGCGGGCTGCACGCCGCAGCATTATATATATTGGAGCGGGCTGCACTCCGTAACATTATAGATATATATATACATATATATTGGATCGGTTGTACGCCGCAACAGTATGAGTGAGGACTAGGTCAGTAAGGGACCGTTGTGAGGTAGATGTGGACTGGAAATAGGATTATTCATTGTATAGATGACTTACCAGTAAGGGTACCCCCTTAGAACTATTTAGTGATAGTAGAGGTGTTCTTACTTTCAGTTGTTATTTATTATTATTACTCACTGAGTTGAAATATACTCACCCCACTCCCCTGCACTTTTTGTGAAGATCCACAGGTTCAGGAGGGCAGTTGAGCTATCGCAACTGCTTCATTATTACTATTCTGAGGAGACTTCGAGGTAGTTGCCGACGTCCGCAGGACCTGATCTCTCCCTCTCTATTATTATGTCTTTTACTATTTTGCCTAGACTTGGATTGTATAGGATATTTTCCATATGTAGAGGCTCAGACTTGTGACACCGAGATTATTGGGGCTTTATTTGTCTATTTTGTTTCCACACTTCATGTTTTGTTATGATAACAAGCTAATAATGCTAATTAATCAATACTATTTAATAACTGGTTGGTGAATTGGATTACATGGTCGGGCTTGCCTAGCAATGTGTTGGGCTCCATCACGACCGGGGTTTGGGTCGTGACAAGTTGGTATCAAAGCCTAGGTTAATAGGTCTCGCGAGTCATGAGCCGGTTTCGTAGAATCTCATGGATTGGTACGGGGACTATTGTGCTTATCCTCGGGAGGCTGCAAACTTTTTAGGAAAGATTCAAATTCTTGATATTATTATCGTGCGTACTTGATTCAGCTTGAGGTATGATTCTTGAAATTTCTTCTGCACATTGATGTACGCACTCGAGTGCTTAGTGATAAATTTGCCTTGATGGCTTATAATTTCTCGATCGAGGGGCGAGATATAATCTCTGTGAGTTCATGTTGGGCCAGTCTATTAGACTTGAGGCCGGATCTTTGTCTATGGCTTGGGCACCAAGGTGCTAATTTTGCGAGCCGGTATTATGAAATTCATACGATCAGTATTATCCCTAATTGTGGAAATGGCAGTTCGATAATGGGTGAGTTGTAAGGTATTCGATTCTTATTTTGATCTGTTATGTATCCCTAACTATGGGTGTGGTGAATATGTTTATGTTTCTTGGTGGAAAGGTAAAGTGCATTACGTGTGGTAGTATGAGTTCAGACGCAGGAGGACCGAATTGGCTACACTATGAGTATTGGGGTGAAATGTATTTGATATATGTTATGATGTGAGCAGGCGCAGCGCATGTTCATGTACTAATTTTGATAACATAATTCGTGTAGTATTGAGATTTATGTTGTTGAGATGTATTGTGATGTCTTGTCGAGTTGCGAATGCATTGTTAGGATGGTTTTGGTGACTCTCTAGCAGGTGGATAGGCCAAATTACAAAGGAAACTGTCGAACTTTTTGGGAAAATTTGGGACTTATAAAAGGTTTGTCACCTAAAGAATGGGCTTAGCTGTTGTGTATGAATGCATACAAGAATTGCAAAAGAGTTAAGATTTCTGATGATTCGAGTCTCTGCCAAAGCTTGTGAATTACTTGAGTTTAATCTCACTATAACATTGTGGCATTATTTAAGTAAAAATGCTATGAGTGGCGAAAAGTGCTTTGATATATGGATCCGAGCCAAGTTGGGGAGGTTGTTATTGATTAACTGATTGCACTGTTGTGTGCTATGTTGGTTCTGTCTCCAAGTATGTTGGGAGAATTCTGGTAAAGGTTATGGTACTTCGTAGATGTGAAGAAATACTAGGATGTTTTGAACTGCTCTTGGTAAAGAATGTTCGGTGTATAGAAAAGAAAGATAGCTAATTGTATCCGTATGTAATCATGCTCTGCGATGTCAGAGTTCTAACAAGGCACGAGTGGTTTTATTCAATAAGACAGTTGAATTATAACTGAATAAGGGTGAATAATGCCCGAGAATAGTCTTGCGGTGTTCAAGACTTTGCTTGTAACGGTCAGGTGTCTTAAGATTGTGTATGTGGCTAAAGACAGAGGTTTCGTTAGAAGAAATCAAGACTTTTGTTATATTATGTAAATAATGGGATTCTATGTATCCGTATTGGCAAGGTTATGATAATGAATTCAAAATCGCAGGAAGTTCTTCAAAACAAAGTATTGTAGAATGTGGTACTTTTGGGAAACATTGAGAGAGTATTCAGAGGCCTATGGGTCTTAGACCGTGTGGTCGTACGTACGAGTCTCGTAAGGTAACATGAGTTGAGGTATTGTGGTGCTACAGTAATGACTAATATTAAATTAAAGATGATAATAAACCAAAATAGTATGAAAAGGACACGAGTAACTCCTGGTATGTTTTCGAAGTAATGAGTCCTGCAGATATGGTCCAACAAAGCTCTTGACTGCTGGCAGTTGTGTAGCTCGATGTGGGTAAAAGGACTCAGTCCTGGTAGTTAAACTTATGCAATGAATGGGAAGAAAGAGTTGTGATGTGTTTTACCGTGGTTGGAAAATGAGTATATTTCCTATCGGTATGCGAAGCATGGAGTGTGTAATGATTTTTCTTCCATATGGGAAGTCATTAAAATTCTCAAGCAGCGTGGGCAGCTGTAGATAATCTGAGAATCAATCTTTTGGTGATTAAGGAAAATGGTACTGTTATTCTAGTGATTTGGCATACTATATGGTCAAAAGGGCAAGGTAATGCAAACTGATAATATCTAGTGGTATTGTGGTATCCCCTTGTTGGATTGACGGTGATAATTGAGTTGTTGATGGCATAGGGAAATTTCTGAATGGCTATCGTGTTATGAATGGATGCTTGATGTGTGTTATGTATTCCTACGGTGGAGTGCGGAATCAGGAATAGTGATTCATGTGTTATATATGTGTTGGAGACTAGAAGATCTCGTAATCCACCTACGCAGTGGTGGTATATCGTGTGTATCGGCACCATTTAGCAGTTATTAGAAATTGGAAACCCTAGTGGCTCTCTCGTTACTTGATATGATGAATCTGAATGATGATATATGATTGCAGACTGGTTGTCATAAGTCAGGTTGTCTAGACTAATGTGATATGGACTATGTCAGAACAATGTCACAAACTACGTGGCAGAGTGCATCAGATCATGCTTCCGCACGGTAGATGTACCATAGGGCCAGCGGATGGTTGGTAGGTATTGCTTTGTCAGTTGGGCCTTCGTGGTGGATGTCAGTGTAGAGGTATCTACCATTGATTCAGTTCCGGTGTTAAGGAACTTTGTCGGATGCGTTTTATGTGGCCGAGCTTGAGGCTATATATATGTTTGTTGCAATGAGCAACTTGACTCGATGTGCATTCCCTTTTGCTAGATTTATGCGTGGATCGGGTAGCACGCTGCCACAGGTATAGTATCTGGATCGGGTGGCACGCCGCCACAGGTATGGTATCTAGATCGGGTGGCACGCCGCCACGGGTATGGTATCTAGATCGGGTGGCATGCCGCCACGGGTATGTTATTGGAATGGGTTGCGCGCCGCAACAGTGTGATGTGGAGAATAGTTTCCTATATGTTACCTTGTATACAATATTTCCTGGCTTCTGAGGAAAAGTCCGTATTGGGTATCGCTCGGAGAATAGCACATCGGTTGTGTCCTTTCATGAATTTATAGTGTATATTAATTGTATCACTGCGGGTGTGATTGATTGCTTGAGTTCAGACCTAAATATTTGTGTGGCTGACCGTTACAAGCATAGTGACTTTCGGTGCTTCAGGAGTAATAGTGTTTGGATAGAATCATGAGTTGTGGCAATGCCACGTGATGTTATGACCTTTCGAGGAGGATTCGGGTACTCTAATTCTATGATGTGAGACGAGACGTCAGTTATGTGTTGTGATGGTATTGAGGAATTTGAATTACAGCTCTTTTGTGTGAGTCAGTTGTCATGATTCAAGTGTGTTCAGATCATTTCTTAATGGAGCCTATGTTGTGCTCGTCGTGGCTTAGGCCGATGAGGAGGTGTCATATTACCAGTGTGGTGTGTTATAATCGAAATGATCGTTGGAGTCATTAATGAGTGTGAACATACGTGATTTCAGCTAGATAGAAAGGTAATATCGAGTTTTGGCTCTAAAATATGTTGTAATATCAGTCAAAAGAGAAATGGCTTCATAAATGGTTGATCTGAGGAATTGTTATGGTTTAGCGCGTGTTTTATTTATCGTTGGCAGTATATGAAAGTGTTAGAATAAGACTTCAGCTAATAAGAGGTTTCCAACGGTATTTGGGTATTTTAGGCAACTACGGTAAATAAAGAATGTTATTGTGGTCATATGAGTAAAGTGATGCAAAGTGTGAATTCAACAAATTTATGCATTAATGTTTGGGGTACAACGTGTGGAGATTGATATGGTGGTCAAATGATGGAAACAGACTTGGCAGGAAATTCAGGATGTTGGAATTTGGCCTAATGGCTTATTCGCTTGAATAAAGAATTATATCTACAGAATTATATAGCTAATGTGCTCAACTAAGTAGTGGTAGCACGGGAAGGTGCATGATGTGTTAAACAAGTTATTTGAAACTACATCATTGTAGTTCTCATCAAGTTCGAGGACGAACGTATGCTTAAGTGGGGAGATTGTAACGACCAGACCGGTCGTTTTGAGCTCCACCGCGTCATTCAGCAGATTGAGGCCATAAACAGCTTCATCTCAGGTATATTGACTTGTGTCTATGGTCATAACTAAAATTCAGGAAGTTTGGAGTCAAATCTAAATGGAAATTCTCATTTTGGAAGCTTAAAGTTGAAGAAATGAACTAGGATTGGAATTTTGAGTAAATGACTTCGGAATTGGGATCTGAACGTTCCAGCATGCACGTATGATGATTTTGAATTTGGGTGTATGTCCGGATTTGGTTTTTCATAACCCGTGAGCATTTCGGCGTATATGGTGGAAGTTAGTATTTTAGAAGAATTTCATAAATATGGGTTTGAAGGCATTTTAGAGTTATAGATGTCAGTTTGGGGTTCTGAGTCTGGGAATAGATCCGTATGGTGATTTTGGAGTTAGTAACGCGATCGGAAGTGAATTCGGATGTCCAGAGGTCATTTTGAAGTCATTTGGCTAAATATAGGAATTTGAAGGTTTAAAGAGTAAATTCGACCTGAAGTGAAAATTTTGATATCGTGGTCGGAATGCGATTCCGAAAGTTGGTGCAAGTTCGTAATGTCGAATGTGACTTGTGTGCAAACTTTGAGTCGATCGATTTTGGTAGGAAATGAGACAATTAATCTATTTAAGGAAAGTTAAGTTGGAAAAGTCAACCCCACATTGACTTATGAGTTAGAGGGCTCATACTTGAATTCCAATGATGTTAGTTTTGGGGGTTGATTTAAGACTAAGAAGCGCAATCGGAAGTAATTTTGGAGGTCCGGTGAAGAAGTTAGCCTATTTTGGCGGAATCCGATCGATAGGTGATATTATGATCCGGGAGTCGGAATGGAATTCCGACAGTTGTAGTAGCTTCGTTAGGTGATTTTGGATATGTTTGAAATTGTTTAGGTCATTCGGACAACGTTTGGTCGGGTTTTTGATCGAATATAAATTTTGAAAGTTTAAGTTTAAGTTTGAATCGAATTCTAGGATTTTGGTGATTAGAGGGGTCAAATAAACTCCAATTTTGATGAACTTTATATGTACAGACTCATGGGGAGACAAAAATTCTGAAAATATGAGTTTCATAAGTTTTCGAGAAGCGGGCCCGGGGCTCGGGTTTTGGCAACTTCGTGTTTTTGGGTGTTTTTCGAGTCCTTTCGATTGGGTTATGATTCATTAGCCTATTTTGATGTATTCTTATTGGTTTTGATCAGATTTGGCAACCGAGGAGGTCGATTTGGGAGGAAAGCAAAAGGCGAGCTAGGACTTTTGGCCAGTTCGAGGTGAGTGATGGTAGTAAATGATGTACTGAGGATTTGAAACCCCGTACTTGCACTATACAGTGTTATGCTGAGATGAAACATGCATCGTGTGACGAGCGTGATGGCATTGTGACTGGGAATTTTGACTTGGTCCTTCCCGATTAATAGTCTTACTGTGTATTATGACTGAGATTGAGCTTATAACTCTGTAATTGGGCTTGTAGCCATGTTTGGGGCCTTGCGCCGATCTGTAGAGTATTAGGGAAGCCTGTAGAGCTAGGTGGCAATTATATCATGCGAGATACATACACTCAGCCATAATTATAGTTGTATAGCATATCATGAGCCAGTACTAGATGTGTATTTTGAGAGAGACTACCTAGGGTGGGATTCCCTGTTCTAGCTGAGTGGGCGTGAGAGGCCAAGTCTATATTGACTGAGATAGGGTCGAGGACCCGCTGTGAGGTATGCCTATACATACCGGATCGGGCTGTACGTCGCAGCATTTTACATATATATACATATATATTGGATCGGTTGCACGTCGCAGCATTATATACATATATATTGGATCGGACTGCACGTCGCAGTAATATACATGTTGACCAGACTGAACGCCGCAGTAATATACATGTGGACCGGACTGCACGCCGCAGTACTATTGTGCTTGGGATGTAGGAGCCCCTTCGGAGTCTGCACACATTCCCAGTGAGCGCTGCTATATATTGTTGGATCGGGCTGCACGCTACAGCGTTCCCAGTGAGCGCTGATATATTATGGGATCGGGCTGCACGCCGCAGTAGTATAATTATATATGTGTATGTATATATATGGGATCGGACTGCACGCCGTAGTAATATATGTGTGGATCGGGATGCACGCCGGAGTATCATAGCGCTTGGGCCTAGGGAGCCCCTCCGAAGTCTGTATACACCCCCGGTGAGCACCGTCGACGTTAAATGGAGCGGGCTGCGCACCGCAGCGGTATATGCATTGGAGCGGGCTGCACGCCACAGCATTATACTTATTCATATCCTTATACATACTTAAATACTTATACATTAGGATCGGACTGCACGCCAGTAATATATACATGTGGATCGGACTGCACGCGCGCAGTATTATTGCGCTTGGGCTGTAGGAGCCCCTTCGGAGTCTGAGTCTGCACACATTCTCAGTGAGCGCTGGAGTATATTATAGGATCGGGCTGCACGCAGCCGCAATATATATATATATATATATATATATTGGATCGGACTGCCGCAGCAGTATGAGTGAGGACTAGGTCAGTGCGGGACCGTTGTGAGGCAGATGTGGACTAGAAAAAGAATTGTTCATTGTAGAGATGATTTACCGATGAGGGTACCCCCCTTAGAACTGTTTAGTAATAGTATAGGTGTTCTTACTTTCAGTTGTTATTTATTATTGTTACTCACTGAGTTGAAATATACGCACCTCACTCCCCTGCACTTTTTGTGCAGATCAACAGGTTCATGAGGTCAGTTGAGCTATCGCAACTGCTTCATTATTACTATTGTGAGGACACTTCGAGGTAGCTGCCGACGTCCGCAGGACCTGATCTCTCCCTCTCTATTATCATGTCTTTTACTATTGTTCCTAGACTTGGATTGTATAGCATATTTTCAATATGTAGAGGCTCAGACTTGTGACACCGAGATTATTGAGGTTGTATTTGTGTATTTCGTTTCCATACTTCTTGTTTTGTTATAAAAACAAGCTAATAACACTAATTTATCAGTACTATTTAATAATTAGTTGGTAAATTGGATTACATGGTCGGGCTTGCCTAGCAATGTGTTGGGCGCCATCACGATCAGGGTTTGAGTCGTGACACGATAATTCTGGGACACGAATTACTTTTGTCAGTAAATGTGACCAATTTATGATGAACATTTGATGACATCAAAATCCATAGTGATACTATTTATAATAATTTTCTATTAATTCAAGAATGTATCGTTTACTAAATGAAAATAACATAATAAAACATGGAAGGTAACAACAAAATTCTCACCCACGATCACATAATTAAGAACTAGTGCTATATTGAGATAATATTTCATTCATTAAACTCTTTTGTAATTACTTAACTTATCTAATATATCTATCCTTTTGACCCAAAAAAAAAATAATATTTCATTACAAATTCCTTAATAAAAAATATAATAATAATTATAATTCATTAAACAACATGAGGTCAAATAGAAATACAATAATTTAGTACTAAAGAAAAAAATATGTTGCTTCCTCAAACGCTAATGTAACCACTTTTCTTGTAACTTTGCTCGTGAATAAATTTTAAACTTTCATGTGCCTGTGGAAGAAAAAAAAATAAGGTTAGTACATTTGATAACATAATTTATCAAAAAATATATTTTTAGACATTAGTCATATCATATTTTAAAATTTGTGAAGAAAATAACAGAATGACAAATTAGTAATGGCCGGTAGAAACTTAGTCAACGTTAGACAATAAACATTTAATTCTTCTTTGACTGCAAATAACCACAAGAATTAAGACAAAGAGATGAAATTAAGAGTCATTAATCTCTCAAAAATTAATGAACAATAGACAAATTTCTTCATATCTCAACAATGCAACTAAATAAAAAAGAACCCACTATCATAATATATCATCTGGAGAAACCCAAATTTTTATTGCCCTGCAATTGAAAGAAAAAGACATTCCGTATAAGAAATGCAATAAAAAAAGTGAAGTATAATTAACATTTCTTAACTTAGATTGAAGATTTGTACCAAAGCAAGAAGAAGCTTTGCGTCTTAAAACGCTGATCGCGCATATTTGATTTTTTATGTTAGTAAATAAACAAAAGAATTCAGAGAGAATTAAACATTATAGGATACAAAGGATTTGTGTATGTGAAAGAGAAAGAAATGATAAATTAATAGAGGTAGATAAACATAATATCTGAGTGGTGAAATAATTTGATGGGGAAATGAATATTACAAAATGTTGGGAGAGAAAAGAGAGAGAATTAAGAAATGGGGAGGCGTCAGTTCCTATTAAAAAAAGGGAATGGGAACACAAAGGAGAAAAGGGGGGAAAGTTGCCACTATTTTTTTCATGCAATTTTGAAAGAAACAAAAACGGAAGTTGACAATAAGGGTCAAATTGTTTTAAAATAAAGTAAAAAAAAAATTGTAGAGAAATAATCTCTTAAGAAGCAATCATTTTGTCCTCTAATCACAAAACGTAACCTAAAATTAAAGAGAAAATGAAAGTAAATTTTTCAATATATATATTCCTAACAATCATAATAAAATGGAAAACATATTAACTAAAATTATAATTTGATGCAATACCGCATTTCCTTCTAATCAAGCAAACAACAATCATCTTGAAATATTAAAGTTTAAGTAAGACGACATTAAATTAAAGGAATTATAATTTGAAACATAAGGCAATTTCACGACATAAATTTTTTAAAGAACCAAATTAATGATTCGTGTCTTGCTTGAAATTAAATAAACTTGATGCTTTTTCACAAGAAATTAAAATATGCTAGAAAAATATTCCTAAAATTTCTAACATAACTAAAAATGCGATTCTAGTTTCTCGAACTTGATATGTTTCAAAGATGATTATTTCAATTTCAAATTTAACTAGTCTTATAGTAATTATATGTAGGTTGCATGAACAAAACTTTAGAATCATAATTAAGTACAAAGTATGATCTTTTAGTTTTAAACTGAATTATTATATGTTGCCAATGATTTCACATTTCAACCACAAAATTTTTATCGTAGCAAATTAAAAATGGTATATTTTGTGACAAAAAAGATTATGATTAAATTGTAGGTTCAATAGAGACAACTAAATAATTGTCACTAATTATTTACACTACTAGTGACAAAAGTTAAGGTCATAAAAATATAAAATTATGTGGCTAAATGTAGCCTTGATTACTACAAATTCTAATTTGTCATTATTGGAAACACATCTTTTCTAACGAAATTTTATATTTAATTAACTTTAAGACAAATATTACTTTGTCACTAAATGGGTTCATATTGGTGATAAAATAATGAGTCGCTAATAATTTCAAATTCGTGGCTAATATTACTAAATAATTGGCGCCAACTCAATTTTTGGTGGGAAACATTAGTGGCTGAAACTTTGCCACAAAATATTTTGTTTCGTCTTTAAAAATATGTGGCTTGTGTATTTAAAGACGAAATATAATTTTTGTCACGAAATATTAACAATTAGTGACAAATTTTATGTCGTTACTGATAATTTCGTATCTAAAATTACTTTTGTTGTAGTGAAATTTCGGTCGCCGGAACCCTAGCCGGCGACCACCAATATATGAATTAGACCTCCACATTAACACCATAGAACTATCTTGAGACGATCTATCACCCCACCATAGTCCCATATGTCGAATATTTCCCTAACCCTTCAAATATTAAAAAAAGCCTCGCCGGAACCCTACTCCGGCGAGCACCCAAAAATAAAAGCCCCTTAGAACCTTACCCCAAGTCCCCAAACACCCCTCTCATACTCAAATCATGCTTCTAAGAAGCCTGTTCGGGAGATCTGGCACTTAAGAAACTTCAAGTCTCTGAAACGCTGAAAATCAAGAAAGAAAACGAAAGAAAGAAGAAAGAAAGAAAGAAAAGAAAAAGCCCAAAAGCTAAGTACCCTAAACATGTTAAGTGGCTTTTGTGTTCTTACTTGCTTCTGTTCGATAGCTTTTTGTGTGCTTATCTGTTTAGAACTTAACAAATCCCTATGCATGTTAAAACCCCTGAATCCACCTCTGTTCTATATCTTGCTCTTCTTTGTTCATATTAGCCCTGAAACCTATTACATGTATGCCTGAAATTGATTTAGTATTCTTAAGTTCTGATATTAGCTACCTGTAAATCATGTGCTATTAGCTATTCTCATATGATTGTTCAATAGATCATGTCTCGATTAGGGTTTTAATTAGTTGGAATTCAACCATTAATCTGTCTTTCTGAGTTCTGATTAATTTGAAAGTTAGTCATAATTAGGGCTACTTGTGCAAAACAACATGAATATGGCTACATTTGCAATATGATTTGTACGTTAGTTTCTTCTGAACTTCCGAGTGCTTATGTGTATTTAGTTTATATGTGTAAATGTCTTTTGTGGTTATCTTTGCAACACAGTATGGGTCTTAGAATGGTTATCGTTGTAACAATGATTAATTTTGAAAGGGTTAATTAGTCTGAAAATGGTTAATTTTTAAAACAAATCTTAAGGGGTTATATTTTAAATACATTCAATTACCCAAGTTTTGACAGACCTAATGTAGGTCGGGTAAATATGATTAAATGCAAGGGGTAAAATGGGAAATGCAAGTGGTATTTCTGTAGATTACTTAGAGCTTATAGGGATACAAATGACTTTAGTGATTGGTTTTTCTGAAAATACATGGATAATAAAGGGTAGACTAGGCATAGTTAAAAGGTAATTGTGTAATAAACTTTAGCAAGAGAGGGAAACTATGTAACATATGCCCAATAGAACAATAAGTAACAACCTAGAACCTTCTAGCAGGGGTTCAAGTGCATTCCGTTAAAATTCTACTATACCTTAATGGATTTAATTGAAAAGAGTTGGGGAACGAAATAGAAATAACTGATTCAAAAATTCCCTCCAAATTTACTCTATAAATAGGCTGTTACAAGCCTGAAAAGGGGGTTCTGAATTTGGGAGTTCAAAAATTCACATATTCGGTTAGATTTTTGGAGATTCAACTCTTGGGTTTCCAGTTTTAGCAATTCGAAATTAGGTCTGATCTTTAGTTCTAAGCTCTGAATTTAAAAGGTTAACGGTTCAATCTAGAGTTCTAATCTTCAGAACTCTGCTGGTCTTTTACTTAGCTTTCAATTCGAGCATTATTCATAGAATGAATGATGGTTGTTCCTCTGTTGTGTTCATCTCAACTTAGCTTGGATTTCTGTTATTTCTCGAGTTAATTGCTGAGTGTCTACTGAGTTCGGAAGCTTATTGTGATAATATCTTCTCCTATTTGCTATTTGGCTACTGCTATTACTGATTTCTCTTCTCCTTTATCTCCTTAGAACTCATCGGTTTAATTTTATTTTATAAGGTACACTGCTACCTCTTGAACGTGTAACTGAAAACATGACGAAGGAATGAAATATTAGCTTGATTTTCGTTGAATATGTATCTCTGTTTTGCTTATTGTTTGTAGTTATAATCTTAGATCTCTTGTAATTCATTAGGAATGGGTTGTAATAAATAATAGACCATATGAACTCGATTAGATTAAAGTAGAAGTAGCCAATGCTGTAGTTAAACATAATTTAGTAGGTTAGAAATAATTATCACCTAACTCTAAAACTAAAATCGGCTAAGACACAGCTAATACACTTAGATATATAAGTATGTTTCGAAATTAGACATATAAAATTGGTACTTAGCTATTTTGTTAATTGAATTCTGAATCGGAATAATTTAATTCGCAAGTATAAGTAGTTTTGAAGTTCAAATTGTATTACTGTATATTTCTATTAAATATGATTTATCTACAAATTTACTTTCATACTTTGTGATTTGAAAATAGTAGTTCAAGCATGCTTAGTTAAATCAGAATACTGTTTTTCTTCATTTAAATAAAATAACAAAAAAATAATCCTGCACACTAGTACCATGATAATGACTCGAATATCACTGTGTTAGAATGTTTAATTAGATGTTAAATATTGAAATCAGTATTGACTAAGTGCAAATTAGCGTTTAAATCTGCAAATTGTTACACTCATGAATGTTGCCTAAAATGATAATTAGTCATGGTTATTCTTTAGATGTGAATGATTTGGGCCTCAATGGGAACCAGGCCTGGATCGAATTAATGTGGCATTCCTGCCTTCGAATAATAATAGAGATATACGCTGGGCTCCAGAGGCCCAGTTGTATTTGATTATGGACTGCTAGGTAGTCTGAAGTCCAGGCCCAAAAATGAATAATGGCCTGGACTCCAATATCAATAAATATGAAATTAACACAAAAACAGATATATATTAGGAATAAAAAACAAAAATAGAAAATATAGTGCATTAATAGGATTGGACTTTTCTTTAAAAAAATAAGGGATGAGCCTCGTTACAAAAATGAAAACACACGGGGCCCCCAAATAAATTTAAACATAAAATTCTAGACTCGGAAGTACCTGTATCTGCACAACAAAAATGTGCACAGGAGTAGCATGAGCACACCACGGCGGTTGCCCAGTAAGTATCAAGACTAACCTCGATGGAATAGTGATGAGGAACAATCATGACACCTACCGGTCAATAAACAGTATAATAGAAATGATAGAGATGCTGTGTAAATATGTAAAGACTGCACGGATAAATAAGACTGCTACAATTTACAATAATTACAATAAGGATAACGGACAATAAGTAAAATCAAAGATACAATAAATGATATTACAAGAATGACGGCAGAAATCACAATCCAAATCCTGGAATTACAACATAACGAGACCAAACAAATAGTTAAGTTATTCTGAAATGATGCTTACATAAGGCCTTTCCAACACTTTCCACAATCCTACCACAACTCTCAAACTATCCACAACTCATGAAAAACCCAGAATCTGAGTCTAACACTTGGCATCTTGTGCCCCCATCAACAACACGGTAATGCTAGCAACTAACTAGTCAACTAGGGTTACTCTCATATATACAATGGGTAAACGATGGCATACCCCTACCCTTAGTCATATCAGAAGGGATTCATCTCTAATAGGATGGTCCAGCTACGTGTATGCTTGTGCAAGTGTATCTAACAGGAAATCCTGCCAACTAGTAAGTATAAGAAATGGAAACGACTAGCACCCGGCTCATTCACCACAGATAGAAACAAAAAAACTATCAGTCATAACATAATGAGTTTAAGGGGTATTTACGGGAATCGGACTCGTAGCCCAGTATACCAAATAAGAGAAGATCTCTCGGGAATCGAACCCGTAGTCCATCATAGCAATACCAGAGGATCTCCCTGGAATTAAACCCATAGTCCATCATAACAACAACAGAGGATCTCCCATGAATTGAACCCGTAGTCCATCATAATCAGCCCCTGACATAGCCCACCTTATTTTACCACGTATGCAATTAATAGCAATATAGTAACACCGCCTTATTTCGCCACATGTGCATCACAATATTCCCACCTTATTCCATCACATGCGCAACCCACATATAAGTATATAACATATCCCACCTTATTACGTCGCATGTGCAAAGGCATCAATAGTAACAACAACAAGGCAAAAACCTCGTGTAAATTACCAACAACAACCGCACGGCATAGACCTCGTGCATCATGGTATCAACAGCCACACAGTAACAACGACATCCCGGCAAGGAAAATCAACAACAGAAATAATAACATCCCGGCAAGGTATTCAACAATAACTAATAAGGTTGCGGAACACCAAGGAAAACACAATAACCTAAACGACAATCGATAGGTAACGAACCACATAACAACTACACTTTTGCCGCAATAGTTGGACATATAATATAATTGCACAAGGTTACAGATAAGCATACAATCAAGGAGTATCCAACAGTAAAGAAGTTAATATGAATCAGATAATTACAATTTAAGAAATATCAATTAATTATGAGATATCTATCTTCCTTCCAATGAAGACCGATTAATTATATAAGACATAACCTTTATGATTTCCAATTAAAGGCGAGTAGTTAGGGTGGTCATTATGAATATAGAAGGGTACTTGTCGTTATTTAAACATGCATAGGACCATTTAACAGTAGAAATAAATAAGAAGAGCAACAAACATCAAGCAAGACATGCAGAAGTGAAACTAATAACAGGGAACTCATTCGTATCAATATTATCTTTCTACTCTGTAAATTTTCAAGTCTAAGGGCCTAAAAGAGACAATTTACCACAATTAAATCCGAGCACGCACTCGTCACCTCGTGTACACGGACTACAGTCAACAGAGAAGACTCAGTCCTAAAGGGAAGTCCCCCACACAGTGTTAGGCAAGATACTTACCTCAAAACCGGCTAAAATCAACTAGCAACCACGTTCTTGCCAAGAGTACTCGACTCCAAATGGTCCAAATCTATTCAATTAAATCACACATTGTAATTAATATCTCAAGCAACTGATTCTATAATTAAATTCAAAGCTAAAGCACAAAATTAGGTAAAATGGCCAAAATACCCCTAGGGCCATACTCTCACGAATCTAAACATATAAAAATATAATCAGAGGTCAAACACTCCCTCAAAACCCAACAATTCAGTCTATGAAGTTCTACCCATTTTCACATTCAAAACTGAAATTAAAGGATGAAATTAAGAGGATATTCATGAAAATTGATCAAAATCGAGCGAGAAACACTTACCCAAGTTTCCCATGTGTAAATCCCTTCAAAAATCGCCAAGAACCGAGCTCTAGAAGTCAAAATGTGAATAAATGGTGAAACCCTCGAGTTTGGGTATTAAATCTGTCTGCCGAGTGATTTGTTCTATGCGATCGCAAGAGGAGGAACGCGATCACATAGAGTAAAATTTGAAGGCCATGAAATAAGCTTATGCTCGCAGGATGTGTATTGCGATCGCAGAGGAGAGAAACATGTAACTATGCGATCGCAAATGAGGCTATGCGATTGCATAGAAGTAATTGGGACCCTCTGGAAATACATTATGTGATGGAAAAGGTGATGATGCAATCGCATAGAAGGAATTGATGCTGCCCAAAATTTGTGCTATGCGATCGCGGGGAAGCAATGCGATCGCATATAAGGAAATACTAGATATAAGATCAGCTATTCAAAAAAGAGGAAGAAGGATCTATAGCCCATCCAAAACACTCCCGAGGCCCCTGGAACCCTGTCTAATCACACACACAAGTCATATAACCTAATGCGGACTCGCTCAAAGCTTCAAATCATATAACACAACATCGAAATGACGAATTAAACCAAAAATCAAGCTTATGAACTTCCAAATCTTCAATTAACGAACCTCATGCCGAAACATTATCAATTCAACTCGGAATGACGCCAAATTTTGCAGACAAGTCCAAAATGACATAACGGAGCTATAGAAATTTCCAGAATTCAATTCCGACCCTCGAATCAAAAAGTCACTATCGGGCCAGTAACTTCAAAAATTCAAACTTCGGCATTTCAAGCCTAAATAAGCTTACGCACCATAAAATTCATTCCAAACACGCTCCCAACCCCGAAATCACCTAACAAAGCTAACGGAACCATCGAATTTCCATTATGAGGTCGTGTTCACACTTTTCCCAACACGAGCCATTTTTCAACTCTTAAGCTCCCATATAGGGACTAAGTGTCCCAAAACACATCCGAATCCTAACAACAAACATCCCGGCAAATCAAAATAGCAAAAAAGAACTTATGGGAAACAGTTAATAGAGGATCAGGGCATAAATTCTAAAAACGACCGGTCGGGTCATTACATCCTCCCTCACTTAAACATTTGTCGTACTCAAACGATCATAGAGAACAGACCTGAAGTCTTCAAATCACTGAATGCGCACTTCCAACGTACACCTACGGGTGATCCCATGTCACCCCAATCTACTCAGGCCTGATGACACCATTTCAACTAAAATTTAACCCTTCTAGCAATACCATTAAGCCTTCAAATCAGGTTCATCGTCCTTAATCTGTTTTCAAAAGACCCGATTCCAAGTCCATACTCGGTATCAGTCTCACCCAGCTAATTCAACACAAGCCAACACACAGGGTACAACCACACAACATGGAACACAACATATAGTCCCGCAATAACATTTCTGATAGCAATAAAATGCCTAAGATCAAATATGTACCGGCCATAAGACTCATATTCAATAGGAAATCTTTTCAGCCACCCATACCACTGGCGATGATATAAAAACCACGAGAAACACATGGCGAAACACCTGATTAACCAAATATTAGCCAATACCAACGAGTACACCCCCAAATTAAAACTCAAGGAGCATAGAACGAAAATGAATGAATATAGGAAATGAAACATATAAGAGAACTGACATACGATTAAACTAGCACAAAATTCTCCTAAAACACAATTCTACAAGACATCCAACAAGAAGGAATAAAAGCATATAATGGTCTCACAAAATCTCATACTGGTATAACTTTCACCACGATACACAGCCCGATCTCAACATATCAAATCACGTGAAGTCACGAGGCTCGCGCCCTCAACACTAGATCACAAGTAGGGTACACATCAACCCATCTAGAAACTCTCACTAGATCAATTCCATCTATGATTTACACATAGACTAGCTCCCACACCGGTGGAGCATAAGAATCACAGCTCGTAGCCAAGAATGCTCGGAAGTCACTTCAAGTCTACCAGAATCAGACAACTGGAAAAAAATACCTCTAGCCTCATAACTCTCAACAACGGCTAGAACAGACGATAGACACGACTATCACTCATTAGATCTCCCAGCGGGATAACCACATAGACAGAGTGCAAATCATGAAGCACTCCCACAAATAAAACAACAAATAAGGAACTCATCCTAATAAGTAGAATTGTTATGAACTACAGATAGTGCCTTTCTATAACAAACTAAATTCGAACCTGGGTGACATGTACTGGCCTCAAACCCACTATACGAAACACATCAATGAGCTGGGCCTCCCCCTCTTGGGTGCCCTCTCCCTATCTGAATACCTCGCTGCCACACATCAGTCCAAAGTCTGGGACAATCTCTCACCATGTGGCTAGTATTTCCACCCTCAAAGCACCCTCTCTACTGACGAGGTGGTGGAAACTGTGCGGTACGGGTTCTCCGAGACCCATGAACACCTGAGTCACCATGCAAAGCCTAAAGCGCGAACTGAACTGGCTGACCCAAAAAACCTCTACCATGACGTACCCTACCTCCAAAATAAGGACCAGTATACCTCACCGACCTACGAGGCCTCCTCGCCTCCTCCAACTCTCCCTTCTAATCTAGTCTGCTCTCTCTCTCTCTCAGGGCTCTACCTACCCTCTCTCTCGTGACTCTGCCTGCCCTCTCTCTCTCTCTAGCATGCATACCCTCTATCCTCCTAGAAATGTTCACCACCTACTGATACGGAATGTCCATTTCCATCTCATGGGCCGTGCTGGACCTGATGCTAGGAATAAGCCCCTCAATAGAACGGAAAACCTTCTCGCGAATAATGGAAACCGAGGCTGAGGCATGTCTAGCTAAACTAGTGTAACGGACATCATACTCCAAAACGGTCATAGCACCCTGGCGCAAATGCTCAAACTCCATGCGCCATGCATCCTTGAGGCTCTGAGGAACAAACTCTCTCTGAAACATATCTGAAAGCGGAGTCCAGGTCAGTGAAGCTACCTCATCTGGACTGTCTAACTCATAGGTGCGCCACCAATCATAGGCGACTCCTCGAAGCTGAAAGGTAGGGAAAGAAACCCCGCTCGATCCAGAGATACCCATAGTATGAAGAATACGGTAAAATCACCAAGGAACCCTAATGCATTGTCTGATGCTAATCCAGTGAACACCAGAGGGCCATAGTTCTTGAACCTCTCTAGTCTCATCTGTTCTTGCTCGGAAACCGCTACCATGCTCGTGGGATAAACTTGTCCCGCAAGCGACATAGAAATAAACTCGGGGACCTACTTAACATGCGCTCACTGCTCAAGAGTGTGGGCGGCGGGTGTCTGTGCTCCTCCCACGACCTGGGGCGTGGCTGCAGCAAGGGGAAGCAATTCGGCTTGAGCCAAAGTGGCGTGGATACTCATGAACTATGCCAAAGTCTCCTGAATGGCTGGGGTAGTAGTAGCAGTAGGCATGTCAGGTGCTTGGAGTCTGGCTGGATCTGCTGGTGGTGCGCCGATGGTAGCTCACATAGGCGCTCTCGCTGCACCATGTGCGCGTCCTCGAACTCTACCTCGATCCCGACCTCCGATGGCTGCAACAGGGCGTGCGACTGCCTAATCACCTTGGATAGTATGTGTCCTCACCATCTGTGAGAGAGTAGAAGACATGGGTTTAGGATTGTGGATGTCAAAAATCTCACACGATAGAGAAATCAAATGAAGTGAAATTTTCCTAACAATTACATAGCCTCTCGCAAATAAGTACAGACGTCTCCATGCTGATTCATGAAACTCTAATAAACCGGCTTGTGATTTGTGACTCCTAGGAACCTAGAGCTCTGATACCAACTTGTCACGACCCCAGTTCACCCTCCATGAACATGTCATGATGGAAGCTAGTCAGTATGACTAGGTAAGCCTAACAATGCGGAAGATAACCATAATTGCAGAAGAAAATAAAATAAACTAAATTTGTATGATAAAAATGGTGCTTAAGGTGCCGCTTGGCATGTACCATAACAACCTTCGAAGTTAACAACATTTCAAAAAACCTAGAAACTCACAAATCACAAGCTAAGAGGATACATAATAGGCTCTGACTCAAGAATATCTATATAAGGAGAAATACTAAAGTTACTATTCTTTTTACAGAAAGCTGGAACGGGACTCCTCAGTCTGTGGACGTAGCAGATATACCTTGAAGTCTCTACCGGTATGCCTCCTTCCAAGGCTAACAGAACTGAATGGGAGTACCTGTATTTGCACAGCAAAAATGTGCAGAAGAGTAGCATGAGCACACCACGGCGGTGCCCAGTAAGTATCAAGACTAACCTCGATGGAGTAGTGACGAGGAATAGTCATGACACCTACCGGTCAATAAATAGTATAACATAAATGGTAGAGATGTTGTGTAAATATGTAAAGACTTCACGGATAAATAAGACTGCTATAATTTACAATAAGGATAACGGACAATAAGTAAAATCAAAGATACAATAAATGATATTATAAGAATGATGGCAGAAATCACAATCCAAATCCTGGAATCACAACATAACGAGACCAAACAAATCGTTAAGTCGTTATTCTGAAACGATGCTTACATAAGGTCTTTCCAACTCTTTCCACAATCCTACCACAACTCTTAGACTAGCCACAACTCATGAAAAACCCAGAATCTGAAGTCTAACACTTGGCATCTTGTGATCCCATCAAAACACGGTAATGCTAACAACTAACAAATCAACTAGGGTTACTCTCACATATACAATGGGGAAATAATGGCATACTCATACCCTTAGTCATATCAGAAGGGATTCATCTCTAATAAGGGGTCCAGCTACATGTATGCTTGTGCAAGTATATCTTACAGGAAATCCTGCCAACTAGTAAGTATAAGAAATGGAAACGACTAGCACCCGGCTCATTCACCCTGGATAGAAATAATAAAACTATCAGTCATAACACAATGAGTTTTAGGGGAATTTTCGGGAATCAGACCTGTAGCCCAGCATACCAAATAATAGAGGATCTCCCGAGAATTGAAACCGTAGTCTATCATAATCAGCCCCTGACATAGCCCACCATATTTTGCCACGTGTGCAATCAATAACAATATAGCAACACCGCCTTATTTTGCCACACGTGCATCACAATATTCCCACCTTTTTCTGCCACATGCGCAACCCATATATAAGTATATAACATATCCCACTTTATTACACCACATGTGTAATGTCATCAATAGTAATAACAACTCGGAAAAGACCTCGTGCAAAATCCTCAACAACAACCGCACGACAGAGACCTCGTGCATCATGGTATCAATAGCCACACAATAATAATAGCATCCCGGCAAGGGAAATCAACAACTGAAATAATAATGTCCCGGAAAGGGATTCAACAATAACTAATAAGGTCGCGAAAAACAAAGGAAAACATAATAACCTCAACGATAATCGAGACATATCAAACCATATAACAACTACACTGATACCACAACAGTTGGACATATAATATAATTGTTACAAATAAACTTACAATTAAGGAGTATCCAATAGTAAGGAAGTTAACATGAATCAAATAATTACCATTTAAGAAATATCAATTAATTATGAGATATCTATCTTCCTTCCAATTAAGATCGATTAATAATGAGATATCTATCTTCCTTCCAAATAAGATCGATTAATTATATGAGACATAACCTTTATGATTTCCAATTAAAGGCGAGTAGTTAGGGTGGGCATTATGAATATAGAAGCGTACTTGTCTTTAGTTAAACATGTATAAGCCCATTTAACAGCGGAAATAAATCAAGAAGAGCAAAAAACATCAAGTAAGACACGTAGAAGTGAAACTAATAACAGGGAACTCATTCGTATCAATATTATCTTTCTACTCTTTAAATTTTCAAGTCTAAGAGCCTAAAAGAGATAATTTACCACAATTAAATCTGAGCACGCACTCGTCACCTTGCGTACATGGACTACAGTCAACAAAGAAGACTCAATCCTAAGGGGAAGTCCCCCACACAAGGTTAGGTAAGATACTTACCTCAAAACCGACTAAAATCAACTAGCAACCATGTTCTTGCCACGAGTAATCGACTCCAAATGGCCCAAATCTATTCAATTAAATCACACATTGTAATTAATATCTCAAGCAATAAATTCTATAATTAAATTCGAAGCTAAAACGCGAAATAAGTAAAATGACCAAAAAGCCCCTCGAGCCAATGTCTCATAACCGGATGAATTTGACATTTTCAGAACCATCATACTCTCACGAGTCTAACCATATAAAAATATCTCAAATCGGAGGTCAAACACTCCCTCAAAATCCAACAATTCGGTCTATGAAGTTCTACCCATTTTCACATTCAAAACTGAAATTAAAGGATGAAATTAAAAGGAGATTCATGGAAATTGATCAAAATCGAATGAGAAACACTTACCCAAGTTGCGCAGGTGAAAATCCCTTAAAAGATTGCCAAGAACCGAGCTCTAGAAGTCAAAATGTGAATAAATGGTGAAACCCTCGAGTTTGGGTATTAAATCTGTCTGCCCAGTGATTTGTTCTATGCGATCACAAGAGAAGGAATGCGATCGCATAGAGCAAAACTTGAAGGCCAAGAAATAAGCCTATGCGATCGCAGAGGAGAGAAACGTGTAACTATGCGATCGCGAATGAGGCTATGTGACCGCGTAGAAGTAATTGGGACCCTCTGAAAATAAACTATGTCATCGCGAAGGTGATGATACAATCACATATAAGGAATTGATGCATCCCAAAATTTGTGCTATGCGACTGCGGGGGAAGCAATGCGATCGCATAGAAAAAAATACCAGATATCAGATCAGCTATTCAAAAAGGAGGAAAATGGATCGGTAGCCCATCCGAAACACTCTTGAGGCCCCTAGGACCTCGTCTAATCACATACACAAGTCATATAACCTAACACGGACTCGCTCGAAGCTTCAAATCAAATAATACAACATCGAAAGGACGAACCGAACTAAAAATCAAGCTTATGAACTTCCAAATCTTGAATTAACAAACCTCATGCCGAGACCTTATCAATTCAACTCGGATTTTAATGTCAAATTTTGCAGACAAGTCCAAAATGGCATAAAGGAGCTACAGAAACTTCCGGAATTCAATTCCGACCCTCGGATAAAAAACTCACTATCAGGCTGGAAACTTCAAAAACTTTAAAAATTCAAACTTCGGCATTTCAAGCCTAAATAAACTATGCACCCCCGAAATACATTCTGAACACACTTCCAACCCCAAAATCACCTAACGGAGCTAAAGGAACCATCTGATTTCCATTCCGAGGTCGTTTTCACATTGTTCCAAACACTGGCCTTTTTCAACTCTTAAGCTCCCATCTAGGGACTAAGTGTCCCAAAACACATCCGAATCCTAACATCGAACATCCCGGTAAATCAAAATAGCAAAAAAGAACTTATGGGAAGCAGTTAATAGGGGATCAGAGCATAAATTCTAAATGACCGGTCGGGTCGTTACAGGCGACTCTGCTAGGGATAACAAACCCAGAACTTCAGCTCAGGGTTTAAGAATTCGAGCTCAGTTAAATTGCTATATTTTCTTTTTATATATAATTTTCCTATATGTTCTTGATTAATGTGCTAAAATGTTTACCATTTTGATATTACTTGAACTGTGTATAAATTAGGCTGAAAACCCTTCTCTTCTTACCCTCGGGGATATGCTTACTAGTTGAGACTCCCCATTCTGATAGTGTCATACCCAACTAAGAAAAGAGGCCAGACAAGCTACTAAGCCGGATGATCCCGCGGGTCCCCGGTACGTAGCCCCCTACTCGACTCGAGTTGTCCACTCTGGTGCACAGTCTAGAACCAAATAACCAGGTTTTGAACCTAGAAATAGGGTGTTTATTTGCATCAAATCTGACTTAGGGGACTCAACACAAGGGTTGGGTCCGTCTAGGATAGGTGACCTAAATATGAAAAGACCATCATAATTATATGTTGCATTTAATTGTCTCGGGCCATCATACTGACTGGTTAGGAAAAAGAATTGAGGGAAAGAAAAGAGAAAAAAATAACAATGGTTGATTTTAGAAGAAAACCGCTATTCAAAAATTGTTGAAACTTTATCAAAATTTTGAGAAAAGATCGTCGATTTGTTTTGGACTATGATTAGAAATTTTATCATAAGAAATAGTTGAGATATTCAATTTTGCTAAAAATTAGAAAATAAAAGAAAAAATAGTTTGTCTAAAAAATAATTTGACCGAACCACGCCGGTTTGATTCTCGTCTTTCGATGCGAGATACGTAGGCAACCCTTAACGGGTCCAACCACACCTATTCGCAAAAGTAGTCAAAAAATATAATTTTTTTTTATTTTCTTATAAATAAGTCGGGTGATGCTATTCCTATTTCAAATAAGCCGAATGTCCCTCAAAAGGACGTCGGAAGGCCATTTTTGCAATTATAGCGACTTTTAGTCATTTTAAATAATTTGCGGGCACAGCCCTAAAATATTCCCTCGCAGAAATATCGAAAGGACGTATATGCAAAATCAAGTTAGAGTCATCTATCATCTTTATAAAGTAACCACTTTGTCAATAAGCCATTACATGGCCGATTTTTGTTAAAATAGCCACATTTAGCATTAAAACTTCCTCAGTCTCTGTGTTGGCATGTGGCGATGCCGAATGATGTCCCATAAGACCCAGGATGAAAGATTTTTGAGTTTATTTTCTTAAACAAAAATTTTGAAAAAATAGCCACTTTGTCAAAATAAGCCATTACATGGCCAATTTGATAAAAATAGTCACAATTGACATTAAAAACTTCTCAATCTTGTGTTAGCTTGTTGCGATGCCGAATGATGCCCCATGAGTCCCAAGATAAGAAAATTTTTTAGTTTATTTTCTTAAACAAAAGTTTGCAAAAATAGCCACTTTATCAAAATAAGCCATAACATGGCCAATTTTGTAAAAAAATAGTCATAATTGTCATTAACATGGATCTGCACACAAGGTGCAAGGAGTAGTGTAAGTACTTCCAATTCAGTTGTAATAAGCAAAGGTAAGAAAACCCAATACAACACTAAGTAAGACTATACAATAATATCATGTATCAGTTATCAACATGAGCAATATCAGAAACCAGCAATATCAGCTATCAGAATAACAGGTATAGCTAAATGCAATGCAATGCATGAATATGGCTGCTACGGCGCGTAGCCCGATCTATTTGGATACTCGTGCTCACTGTAGGGGTTCAGACTCTGGAGGGGCTCCTACATCCCAAGCACAATATCACGATATGCTGCGGCTCACAACCCGATCCACTACCAGTCAGCTATAATGCAATGCAAGTCTCACAAGCACAGAAATAGTATTTGAATCTCTTTTTATCATTTACAGTAGAAAATAGTGTTTTCAGAAATTCCAGAGTTTGGAAAACCATTTTAGACTGTAATAGCTCAGGACTGGTATCAAAATAGCATGCCAATATCATAGAAACAATAGCAATGATCCTCACAAGATCCCAATAACTGGCTCATAGACCAAAGATATCCACAACCATCCAAGTAGGAGGTTCACCGGCTCAATAATAGCTAGCAATACAGTATAGTATTCTCAGGTCGGACTAAGCCATAGACCCCAATCATATTCGACCCCGCACTCGCAGGAGAGTACGTGTCTCGCCTCAATACAGCGTCACAAAGTGATATACCAAGGTTTCGAACCCGCTGGTCATCATCCACACCCATTACTCACCTCGACTCGGCTTGAAGACTAGTCCGCAATGCTCTTTCCACGAGAATCGGCCTCCACGAGTGTAGAATCTGATCAAAATCAATAGAAATGCATTAAAACAGGCTAAAGGGACATTACCTAATCGAAACAACTCGAATTACACCAAAAACTACAAAGTTGCCCAAACCCGACTTTTGGTACACTTCTCTAAAAATTACAAAAGTTACATTATCAGAATCCTCATCTCAACACGAGTCCATGCATATAAAGTTTATCAAAATCGGACTCCGTTGGCCCATTCAAATCAGTAATTTACCATAACCCAGGCTTAGAGAAAAAATCCCCCATTAATCCTTCCATTTTCTAGGATAAAATTATGTCTTACCTCCAATGTTTTCCCGATAAAATCCCCTTCAATTCCCGCTACTTGGCTCTCAAAGAACTCAAAAATAGAGGAAATATACTAATGGTTCGCGACTAAAATGTTCTGGTATAAACCCTTCTATCAACCCAGTTAACTCTATGCGATCGCAGCCCTTGGCATGCGATCGCGATGAATAAATTCCTGGGCTCCAGAAACACTCTATGCGATCATGATCATCACTGTGCAATCGCATAGTACAAGAAATATCTTCCCTCGAAAGCTTTTATGCGATCATGTGCTGGGCCTCGCAATCGCACTGCTTCACCTCCCATTACTATGCGATCGCAGCCTCGGCCATGCGATTGCAGAGAACAAATAGATTGCCTCCCTAAATCCTTCTCGCATGGCTCCCCATGCGATCACAGAGTACAAATTTGCTCTGCAGTTATGACAGCAAACCTGCCTGTTCCTTTAGTAAAAAATGGTCCGTTTAGACCCTCAGATTCACCCCGAAGCCCCCGGAACCCCAACGAAAACCACCAACCTACTCCAAAACACGATACGAACGTGTTCCAATCATAAAAACACACCATTAAATACAGACATCATAAAATCAAGGCGAATTAAAGACTAAGTTTCAACTAGAACTTCTGAAACCAACATCCAATCAAAAACCCAACCAAACGATGTCCGAATGACCTGAATATTTACAGACATATCCAAAATCACCTAACGAAGTACTGCAACTATTGAAATTCCATTCTGACTCCCGGATCAAAATCTCACCTATTGATCGCATTTCGCCAAAAATCCAACTTAGCTAATTCAAGCCTATTTATACATTGGACCTCCAAATTGAATTCCGATCGCTCCCCTAAGTCACAAATCACCTCCCGGAACTAATCAAATCATCAGAATTCGATTTGAAGCCCTCTAACCACATAGTCAACTCCATATTGACTTTTCATAAACAAGCTTTACTCAAAAAGGCTATATGCCCCGTTTTCAACCAGAATCAATCCCAATTCACTCAATAGACTCTAACACAGATATGGAAACATGAAATGCATAAATAAAGGGGTAACAGGGTGGTAACTCTCGTGACGACGGGCAGGGTCGTTACATAAATCCTTTGAAAAAATAATCAAAATGGGGGAAATGGTAGAGAACGGTCTTAAGAGAGGCAAAATTATAAGTCAAGCAGCTTTCAAAAATATAGCTCAGGCTGTCCAAATTGAATTTGTTGATGCGAATGGGAGGGATGAAGAAATCATGATGATATTAGGGTCGAGAAGAGGTTTTAGGAGAAAATCTCGAAGGTGTGTACAGTCCTATCAGGTTTTCCATGGCCCCCTTAAGCATTACTACCCGCCTTAGAACCCTCCATACTCTGTTGATCCAGTCCAATATGTTGCTCAACCCTCAAATCACCCAAGAAAGCGAGCACGAACATCACGAAATCTCCACCAGCCTCCACAAAATTTTCAAGTACCTTATAATCCACATCCAAACCGGGTATATGGAAGGGAACAAAAGTTGAAAGATAATTTTACACCAATAGGAGAGTCCTATGAAAGCTTGTTTGAGAAGTTAAAACAACATGACATGATTGCACCCATTCCTCCAAATCGGGTGGATTGACGTGCAAGAAGCTTTGACTCGTCTAAAAGGTGCGAATACCACTCCAATGCTTAGGGGCACAATGTGGAAAATTGTAGGGATTTTAAAAAAGAAATCGAAAGGATGATCCAAGAATATTTAATTCCAGACAATGACATTCAGAATACCATGCTGCATCCATTACATGAAGAGGCACACCTGGTAGGAATGATGCCTGGTGACGTGGGGGATGAGAATCTTCTTGGGAAATTGTCAACTAGTTGAAGATATTGAAACAGATAGTGGTCTTGGCAATGTCAATGCAGAACTCAGTGGCTGAGATGCCATGCTTGGTAATTAGGAAGGCGCTCCATCTCTTGGAGTTTTGGTGGTTTATTTTGGTGACATTTCTGTTGCCCAAGTTATTTCAGGGTTGTAATCCGGACATTATCTTGGGAGTCAAACCCTTCTATCTTTTCACGTTGCTTTGTTTAGTAATAAATTTTTGTAGTTCCGTCTAGGTTTGTAATTCTGGTCTAGTCTATTCGTTTTGATGTTCATCTTGTTGTTTCAACCCATCAGTTTAATACAACTCTCCGTTTCCCGTCATTTCTAGTCATTCCATTTCTAATCACTTTACAATTCTTCTTATAATGATTTTAGCAACATGACATGCCCATAATTCTCGGCCTGATTTTAAAAGTCAATTTAGCAATGAAACAATGTTGAATATGTAAGGATACTCGGAAGAAACAAAGACATATCGAAATACTGTGAAGCCTGAATCAAGTGAATACTGGGGGAAAACATAACATAAAGAAAACTGTGGAAGTGCATCATGCCTCATCGGTTTAAAGCCAAAGGAAAGAATACACTGAGTTTAAAGGGACCATTCGTGGTACCGAGATTGTCATCCACTGATGATAGGAATTGACAAATATAGAAGGCAAATATGTGAATCAATCAAAGGTGTTTAACTGGGTAGTTTGTACTTGGTATGTTTTGAAGATTGGAATGATGAAGGCATGTCGTTCTTCTATCCAAACACTTTATCCATTGTTATCCTTTGAGCCTTGTTATATTTCTCTTTCATATCCCTCTTTCAGTATCAACAACAAAAATCGAAAATTGAGCGGGAAAATCAAGTGGAGAAACAAAAGAAAGGAGAAAAGAAGAGAAAAATAAAGGAGAAAAAAGAAAAAAAAGAAAGAAAAAGAAAAGAAAAAATAAAGAAAAGAAAAGAAGATAAAAGAAAAGAAAGAAGAAAAGAATGCAAAGGAGAAGAATGGGAGGAAGGAAGCATCGCAACAATGAAGTGATTTTTATGTTCTTAACTACGTTTGACTTGATTCCGAAAGGGTACGTAGGCAATCTCACTGAGGTTCAATCACAACACAAGAAAAATCCAAGAATCTCCAAAGAATAAAACTGTAGTAGAAGTTATATTTTGTTATGGAAGAGATGATTCCAAAAGTTGTAATTTGTGAGCCCACGTTGCAATATTTTTTAGCCTTTATACCCTTCTTTCTCAATCCCTTCCAAAAGCCACATTACGGTCCAAAGAAAGATCTTCCGATCAATCTTTAAGAAATGCTGAGTCAATCGAACTAAAGTGAATCACATCAGGGGCAACACACTAGCCCGAACAAAGGGAAATGAAGAATTAGAGGGTCATGATGATGAGAACCACCACGGGACTCCAAGATGAGAGAAATCAAAATGAGAGAGTATTATTGGTGAAAACCCTCACGGGCACCATAAGGCGACAGTGAGTGAGAGAAAAATCAAAATGAGAGAGGCTTGATGGTGAAAACCCTATGGGTACTACAAGTTGACTAAGGATTATGAATCAGATTGGGCAAATGGAGTATTGAAGACCAGTTTCACGGCAGAACATGCAACAAGAGATGAACAATAGATTTGGTATATAGAAAGGGCTAAAAGTGCATGTCAAGTTTGCTAGATTCGGTATTTACATTCGATGGGTCGTTCCTCTGTAGGTTTCTTGTTAGGAATTGTCTCTTCCTATTTTTCTTTCACTCTATTCTCCCCACATTGTCTTTCCCTCCTATTGAGTCTGCTGGGTCATAACAAGTAAAGAAATGATTTCAAATTTTCCACCAAGCTTTCAAGTAGCACGAGATGCGATATAGTCAACACATCAAATTGTCGTAAGTCAAGAATAATGTTAGACATGATTGAGTTGCCAGCCGTCAATGTGCTTTGGGAATCTTTGAAATATGAAGGCTCGATGTGCAAACAACATAACAGATGAAGGTAAATAGATCAAAGGAATGTCCCGGGATAGGATTGACAAAGAGTGGCACACCAATAACAATCAAAAACTTCCCAAAAGGAAATCAATGTTATCATGACTAGTGATGACACAATAAAGACTTCAAAGGCAAGGCCGGTGATTTAAACAAAAAGAGCAACATGTGCAATGAAGCGGGTAACAATTAAAAACGTTGTGGGGTTCATGGGAGACACAAAGGTCGGTAAAGTGCCATCTTGGGAACAATATAACAAATGGAAGTTTGAAAGGAAAGGAGGCATATATTTTGACAAAAGAAGAGTCAGTCAAGAAATGACTAAGGTTTTCAAATGAAATCATTTAAGAAACAATAGACTTCAAGATCGGAGTTTGTATGATCCCTCAAGAATGGAACAACATACACTTTGAGGGGGATGTCAATTATCATGAACATGAGAAATTGGTAAAATTACAGGCCGTAAGGGATGCGGGTTTGAACAAAGAAGAAGTGTTTTATGTAACATGGATGGTGAAAAATGGATTGTCGAAAGAAATCAGTTATCAGGGGAAGTGAAAGAACAATCATCATCAAAGTTCAAGGCCAAAAACCAACCACCTCATTTTAAACTGACGAAATTTTCTTTGATTCGAAATAGGGGCACGGAAAATGTTATTATCAATACAATTGTTTTACAAAGAGAAAAGAGAGGGAAGTAGTTCTCAGGAAGGAAACACCGGTTTTAAGGAAAGTAATTTTTTGAGGATTGAAACACCAGTTTCAAGGAAGTGGTTCTGAAGACGGATAATTCAAGTTGGAAGATAGATAAAACAAGTTTCGGAGGAAGATAAGATAAAAGGAGAGAATCTTAGTATATTTAATCTTTCACCTAAGATGAAAATCTTAGTCTGATGAATTTTCACCTAAGATAAAAGGAAAGAACCTTAGTCTGTTGAAATTTTCACCTAAGATGAAAATCTTAGTCTGATGAATTTTTCACCTAAGATAAAAGGAAAAAATCTTAGTCTGTTGAAATTTTCACCTAAGATGAAATCTTACTTTGATGAATTTTTTACCTAAGATAAAGGTATAATGTGGAAAAGTGAAAGCATAATTTGAAAATAAAGGCAGATGTTGGAAAAGGAAAGGAAGGCATAATTTGAAAATGAAGGCAGAAGTTGGAAAAGGAAAGGAAGGCTAATTTCAAAAGAAGAGGAAGGCATAATTTGAAAATAAAAGGGAAAGCATAATTTGAAAAGGAAGGCAGAAGTTGAAAAATAAAGAAAGTATTGTTGAATTTGAAAGATTAAGAAAACCTAAATTCGAATATGGACCTAGTCTGATGAATTATCTCCTAGAGTCAAAATCTCATTCCGATGGATCTTCTTCCTGAGACCGCACAGAAATGGACCTAGTCTGATGAATTATTTCCTAGAGTCAAAATCTTAGTCTGTTGCAACTTTCACCAAAGATGAAAATCTTAGTCTGGTGAATTTTTCACCTAAGATATAGAGTGAAATCTTAGTCTGTTGAAACTTTCACCTAAGATGAAAATCATAGTCTGATGAACTTTTCAGCTAAGATAAAAATCTTAGTCTGTTGAATGTTTCACCTAAGATAAAGGTAAAAATCTTAATCTGTTGAAATTTTTACCTAAGATGAAAATCTTTGTCTGATGAATTTTTCACCTAAAAAAAAGTTTTAGTCACAATGGAAGTATAGCACAACTTTTATCGCAAGTTAAACATTTAGTAATGTGATGCACTCAGTTATCAAACTGGGGCAAAAAAATTTCTTTGTTTTGTATGTCGTAAGCAAGCGCCCACCTGAAGAATAAAGGAATATCTTTTTAAAGTTTGCAAGCAGGCGCCCACCTGAAGAACAAGGGAATATATTTTCAAAGTTCGTAAGCAGGCGCCAACCTGAAGAACAAGAGAATATTTGTTTAAAAGTTTAGTAACCAGGCACCCACCTGAAAACACAAGGGAATATATGTTTAAAAGTTTAGTAACCAGGCACCCACTTGAAGAACAAGGGAATATCTTTTCAAATGTAATAAGGAGGCACTCACCTGGAGAACAAGAGAGGAACAATCTAAATCATAGTTTTCATTTTAATATCTGATAACATGATATGCCCAGCCACCATACTGGGGCAGAAAAATTTTCTTTGGTTATCTATTTTGTCATAAGCAGGAGCCCACCTGGATAATAAGGGATTACATTTTAAAAGGAATCCCAAGCAGGAGTCCACCTGGAAAATGGGCAAATATTTCAAATTGAAGTGGTTGAACATCATCAAGGAAACAACAAGAATGTCATTAGAAGAATACAAGATACAAGTTCAAGGCAACACAAGAACAAGTTGGAAGACATATATAGGATTTTTTTCTTAAGTCATAGCTTATGCTAGCTTCTTTTATTTTACCATGATGTAATAAGGGGTTAGTCAATAGTAACAACAGCAACAGCAGTGAGACCACAATCACTGGTAGTCCCAGCTACCAGACATTCCTGGATATACTGACTTGATTCCTATTTAGCCCAGGATATGTAGGCAACCTTTGAAGCAGGGTACGGTCAAAACTTTTCAAAATGCTTCACACGGAATACTCGAACAGGTGAAAATCGCTCATAATTGCTCACTTATCTTTGCATGAAAATTCTTCATGTTTCCGAGCAAAGAAGGCCAGTTGTGAGCACGTGATTTTTACCCTATATATGAGAGATTCCCATAAAATTCAAACAAATAATTTTTTTTCTTTATTGTTGCAATTACTGTGAGTTTTATGTTAATTGTTTGCTTATTATTCGTACATGTTAAGTCATAAAAATACAAAATATGCATTTAGGATTTTATTTCATGCTTAGTATGAATTAGGTAGCAATTTGTTTTAGAACAAAATTAAAGAAAATGACAAAAATGATCTTTGCATTTAGTTTTTGATTTTAAATAATTTCTTATAATATAAAAATAATAGTTGAAATTACAAAAGGAAAAAAAATAAAAAAAAATACATAAATACAAAGAAAAGAAATATAAAATACAAAAATATAATGAAAGAAATAAAAAAATACAAAATATAAAAGAAATAAAGTACAAAATATAAGTAAAAAATACATACAATACAAAAGGGTGCAAAATAACAATAAGCCTATGAGTTTAGCCCAAGAAATTCGGCCCAAATGCCATTCAAACCACCAGCCCAAACCGACCCCAACCTGTCCAAAATTCGAAGCCCGAAACGATGACGTTTTAGCGTCGTATAATCTTAGCCCTTGATCTCTATAATCATATGGTCCATATCCAGTGTTACATAACTCTTGAAATAAACTCATTAACCTAAGATCGGCTTCTTCTTCGTCCATTTTGTAAAGTTTAGCTCCGCCACCGACCTCCATCCCACCGCCCGCCGGAAATAGTTCACGGCGGCAGTGAACCTCCATCTCCGACCAAACTAACAGCCAACGAATCCCCATCTCACCATCTATCCCAAACATCCACTGGTTTTTCCCAAATCCCATACAGTGCCTCAAATCTCGCAAACCCTAGGCGCCGCCACTATCGTCTACGGCAGTGCTGATGTTCAAACTCATACCCTCCCACCTTTTTTGATATCCTCAGTACTATGATGAAGGCTTCAAGTCTTAAAATCACGTCTTAAAATCACTGGTAAATCCTCAAATGTCCAAGAAAGGTCGCTGGCGACGGAATTTTCAAGAAAAAAGGTATAGACGATCTCCTGGTTAATCAAAACTATTTTAAAAAAAAAACAAAATAGTAAAAGAAGAAAAGCTAAGTCTTTCTTTTCTTGATTTTATTTATATATATGCTTGTTTCCCTTTTTCTGATTTTTTTATTCATCTTTGTTTGCTACCTTTAGAATTCATCTATTTTTCTGTCTTCATCTTGTGTTTAATTAGGAATTATTCGTCTGTTGTTAATTGATTCAAAATTTATTAATATGTCAATACTTTTTAGATTATTATTTGTCTATTTTTCACTATGGCTCTATTCTCTATTTCTCCTAATATTCTGATTAGTTTAATAGAGTTATAATTAATTCAGTGATTTTGTATTTCCATCTTTGTCTTTGTTGGTGTTGATTGGGAGTGCCCGAATTTCCTTTCATTTGATTTTAATTAGTTTCTTTCAAATTTTTATGTGTCTGATTTTATTAGTCTGATTAGACATAATTAGGTTTCTTCACTTCTCATTTCAAATTTTCAGTTTATTAATTATTTTTAAAAATTGACTTCCTTAAAATATTTGTAGTAATTTTGTGGCATTCTTTTTAATTTTGTTAGAAATCTGATAGTTTGATTAGTAAGATAAAATGTTCAATCGTTATTAGTATTAATTAGTGTAATGTTTAACTAGGTTTGCTTAGATATATCTGAATAATCATTAGCTAGTTTAAGATTTGATTTTAATTCAAGGCATTTGTTGGGATAAGATTAGTAATTCTAAATGTAAGGTAAGGGTATTTTCGGGATATCACAAAATCTGGTAGTAATATTTGGGAACTTAAGGGGCAGTTTGGGTATGGAAAATAAGATAATGGTAATTCAGTTTAATAAATAGGGGTAATATGGGTAATAAAAAGGGGCAATTACTAGAATTAGCTAGAATATTCTAGAAAGTGTCGTAGTGTACATTTTAAACAAACAATTGCATTTACTTGTGTAGCAAGTTAGAAATTAGAGGACTAACAAGCAAATAAATGAAATCTGAAGTTCCATCTCATTTAACTCTATAAATAGGTATGTATTTGCCTTAATTGGGAGAAGTGTTTTGAACCATAAGGGGCTCTGAACCATATAAACTTTTAGCACCCCAAAATTCCCAAAAAAATACCTGTAAAGGTTCTAGATCTGGAATTAACATTACCAGATTATATTCTTTTCTTCTATATCCAAAGTTCATGTCAAAAGCCTAAAAACAAACCAAAAACAATCAGAAACCAAAAGAATTAGTACTATTTTATCATAATTTCTGTGGAATTTCAATAGCTAAGGCTTCATATATAGTATTTGCGAATCAGAAGTTGTGTAAGTCTGTTGGAATGATTTTCGAGCAAATTACAATTCAGCCGAGTTAGATTTTGAATTTATATCTGGGTTATATGGATGCATCTGCTGATACTGTTGATTCATAGCTGTTGCTGTTACTAGAATTGTCTGTTGCTGATTTTGTTTTCTTGTTGCCAGGTACGAATTTGACTCCTACTAGCCAAAGGCTAATGAATGAAGTGAAGTTTGCTTTTTCGTTTATTTCAGTTTAATTCATAATGTTCTAGGTTGTCGCTTTGGAGGTTGTCACGACCCGGATTTTCCCCCAACATTGGGATCGTGATGGCGCCTACTAGTGGTAGCTAGGCAAGCCACTTCATTCACACTATCCTGTTTTTAGCAATATTTCATACTCAATTTAACAACCAAAATCATAACCTTAATTAAACAAGTGCGGAAGACTTTATAAAAATAGAAATAAGCAGTTTCAAGGTAAACTGATACTGAAATCCTCTACCCAAGATGTGGAGTCAACAACTCACGAACTACTACATGAATACTACGCATAAAGGTCTCAAAGAAATATAACATAATCAGTTTGTCTCGGAACAAGGAGACTACAGCTAATAACATAAATAAAAGGAAGAGATGCCGGGCCTGCGGATGCCTGCAAGCTACCTCGGTCTCAAATATGATCAACTCCCATGCCAAAGATCTACTACTATTGCTCCTGATCGAAACCTGGACCTGTGCAAAAATGCACAGAAGTGCAGTATCAGCACAACCGACCCTATGTGATGGTAAGTGCCTGGCCTATCCCGGAGAAGTAGTAACAAGTCTAGGACCAGACACCCACATAAACCTGTGCAGTTCTATATATATGTACACCACAAGATAACGAAAAATAACCAAGTAACAATGCAACAAGGCATGTCACAGAAGAACTCAACAGTTAACGACAGTTATTAAATCAACAAGGAAAACAAGTATAATGAGAAACAAGTAATGTCAAGTCAATGAAATAGCAAATAGTTGCACGGCATCACCCATCGTGATTTTACTCTCATCCTCACCAAATAAGCAAATAAAGTGCACGGCATCGCCCTTCGTGCTTTTACTCTCATCCTTACATCCATAGTACGGCATGATCCTTCATACATGGTTCAATAACAAGGCACGGCATGATCCTTCGTGCATAATCAATAACATGGCACGGCATTAACCTTTGTGCAAAAGTCAATAAGCAAGGCACGTGCATTAACCTTCGTGCATAATCAATAAGTCATGGCACGACATCACCCTTCGTGCATTATCACTCTTCCTCACCTAAATAACAATCATAGTTAAGGGCAGAGAATGAACACAATAAATCATGAACTGTCCCGGCAAGGGACATAAAAATCATCACAACATAGTCCCGGCAAGGGCAGTCACTATCTCATTTCACAATAAGTCCCGGCAAGGGAGAACAATAACAAATTCTACAACCCGGCAAGGGTTCAACAATTTATCTTCAAATATGTCTCACAACAAGTATTAACAATGACTCACGGTCATGCAAGACGCCAGTGTATGGATGCTCGTCACCACAGCCCATACACCACTCGATCACATAACACATAGCACATAATCCTATTCCCTCAAGCTAGGATAGAACAAACACTTACCTCTAGCCTTGAAGTCCAAATTATGCTTCAATTATAGCTTTTTCCCCGAAATTTCCTCTTCCAACTTGCTCGAATCTAATCACAATTGATTCCACTACATTAATAAGTACTTGTCACGACCCAAATCCGGTCGTGATGGCGCCCAACAATTAAGCTAGGCCGGCCAGACCAACAATTACTTATCACATCGAATATCAGTCCCAAATGGACATCCCGATAAGAATATACGAGTTAAAGAACTCCAATAACTCCAATAATAATAATAATAATCAAAATACTGACACTCCCAAAGATCCGGAGTCACAAGTCTAGAGCCTCTAACAAAACCCAACAGGAATAGAGAATACTGTATAGAAATACTCAAGTCTGAATACAAAATAACAACTGGAAGGAGAAAGAGTAGCTAGGTTCCGCGAACGTCGGCAGCTACCTTAGCAACTCGGTATGACTTTGAAACCGCTGGAAATGCCTGTCTACTGCTCCTGAGTACCTGAGTCTGCACACAAAAGGTGCATGGAGTAGGGGTGAGTACTAAATACTCAGTGAGTAATAAATATATAAAAGCAGCTGAAAGTAGGAAATCCACAAAATACAACAATATGAAGCTACACTACAGTCCGAATCTCCTACGAACTAGCATCAACAGTACAATACAACTACCACAGAGTAATTCAACAAATAAAGATGCAATGCAATGCACATAACCGCTACGGTGTGTATCCCGATCCATTTAACGCCGACAGCGCTCACTGGGGGTGTGTACAAACTCCGGAGGGGCTCCTACAGCCCAAGTGCAATACTGCTGCGGCATGCAGCCCGATCCTCATATCAACCACTGCGGCGTGCAGCCCGATCCATCCTCAGTCCACATAAATCAGATAAGTCACAAAAATAGTTCATTTTCTAAATTCCAGTTTCCAGTTCATAATTTATGAAAATACTTTAACTTTATTAAATTTGCAAAAGCCGGTGACTTAGCATATCAATAAGGTGATTTCAATTTCCAGGACTGAGATCAGTGATTTAAGCAAATATAGCTATCACATAAATATTGTCCTCTAAGGACGCTACAGGTCGGCACAAAGCCCCAAACAAGGCTTACCGCCCACAAACATATCAAATACAGTGTATTTCCAACACTAATAGCATATTATTTACATCCGGGATAGACCAAGTCTCAATCCCCAGTCACAATCAATCCCGCACCTTCCACGGTGTGCGAGCCACGCCCTACTAGCGTCACAATGTGCTAAGCCGGGGTTTCGAACCCTCGGGCTACCATATACACAAACTACTCACCTCTAGCCGGTCGTAGACTCGTCCGCGATGCCTTTTCCTTTGAATTTAGCTCCCTCGTGCGTAGAATCTAGTCAAACCACAATAATTATATCAAATACGGGTCAAAGAATCATAACTCATTTCAATTTACATGAAATTCGCATAAATACACTAAGTTGGAAAAACCTGACCCCGGGCCCACTGCTCGGAAAATTCCGAAATTAGTACCAACGCGATCCTCGTCTCGCCGCGAGTCCGTGCATATAAAATTTATCGAAATCGGAGTTCAAATGGCCTTCCAAAACTCAAAATCCCGTTTTCAATATCTAGGCCACATTTCTTAAAAATTCTACCCAAATTCATGAATATTGATGTTAATCCTACCATACAATTATGTTTTTGAGTAAACAATCTTGCCTCCGATGAATACCCGATGATTTCTCAGTGTTTTCCTCGAGTTTTCTTCTCTCTAGGGCTCAAAATTGTATTTTGGGGGTGTAAACCCGCGAGCTCTCTGTTCTGCAATTTAATTTACTGCCAGAACATTTTGTTCTACTCGTTCGCGTGAGCTTCCACGCGTTCGCGATGAACAGCTCCCTTTTACTCTTCGCGAACGCGACGAATCAGACGCGTTCGCGATGCTCGACTCTGACTTACCCTACGCGAACGAGAACACCACCACGCGTTCGCGATGAACAAAATTCCCAGCCGCCTATTTTCCTTCTACGCATTCGCGATACTCCACCCGCGAACGCGAAGCCTCACCCTCACGCACCTACGCGAACGCGACCACTGGAACGCGATCGCGATGCTCAAAACCCCAGGCCTACGCGCACGCGATGCCCCTCCTCGCGAACGCGAAGGCTTAAATGCCTGGGCAGTAACCTGCAATTTTCTGCATATTTTGCCAAGTTCAAAATGCCCGGTTGATGGTCCGAAATCATCCCGAGGGCCCCGGGACCCCAACGAAAACCACCAACATACTCCAAAACATGATACGAACTTGTTCCAATCTTAAAAACACCATCCTAAACATCAAAATCACCATTTCCACACGAATTCAAGCCTAAGTTTCTTCAAAACTTTCAAAACTAACATTCAATCCAAAACCCAAACAAACGATGTCCGAATGACCAAAATATTTGCAGACATATCCAAAGTTACATAACGAAGCTACAGAAATTGTCGGAATTTCATTCCGACCCCGGATCAAAATATCACCTACCATCCGGTTTTCGCCAAAATTCAACCTTCGCCAATTCAAGCCTAAAACTACACCGGACCTCCGAATTCAATTCTGATTGCTCTCCTAAGTCATATATGATCCCCCGAAACTAGTTGAATCATCGGAATCCGGTTCCGAGCACTCTAACTCAATAGTCAACTCTAGGTTGACTTCCTATGTTCAAGCTTCCTTCAAACATGCTATTTGTTTCATTTTCATCCCGAATCACTCCTAAATCACCCGATATATTCTAATACTGATTTAAAAGCATAAGATATGTAAATGCAAGGTAACGGGGTGGTAATTCCTATAACGACGGGCCGGGTCGTTACATTTTCCCCAACTTAAACAAACGCTCGTCCGTGAGCGGGTTAAGAAACATACCTGGAGCATCAAACAAGTGAGGATATCTGCTCCGCATCTCCTGCTCGGTCTCCCAAGTTTCTTCCTCCACGGGACGACCTCTCCACTGCACTTTCACTGAAGCTATATCCTTGGATCTCAGCTTACGAACCTGTCGACCCAAAATGGCTACTGGTTCCACATCATAAGTCAAGTCTTCATCTAGCTGTATCGTGCTGAAGTCTAACACATGAGACGGGTCTCCGACATACTTCCGAAGCATGGATACATGGAACACTAGGTGAACTCCCGACAAACGGGGTGGCAAAGCAAGCATATAGGCCACCTCCCCAACTTTCCTAAGAACCTCAAAAGGTCCAATAAACCTTGGGCTCAACTTCCCTTTCTTCCCAAACCTCATAACACGCTTAATAGGCGAAACCTTCAGCAACACCTTCTCACCTACTGAATAAGACACAACTCGGACATTCCGG
>JASVEL010006152.1:0-39559 GCA_032618575.1 Nicotiana noctiflora | reverse complement strand
AACTAGTAGTGTTCAGGCCCGGCATAGTAGTAGCACCTTAAACTAGTTTCAAGTTGGCGCAGTCTAGAAGAGCATCTTAAACAAGTAGTTTTCTCCTCCAAAAGAACAAATTGCAGGCAGCAAAGGTAAAAAGCACATTCCTTGGACGGCTTACTAGCAAAAAGATTTCTTTATCTGGAGCAAAAAAAATGCATAAATGCATACTTCCAAAAAAGATGAGATGTTCAATGAGATATTAAGTGAAAGTCTGCTTCTTTTCAATAAGGAGATATTAACACCTCTTCAGGCAAGACTCCACTGTGTCTAGAGCCACCTTCTTATACTTCAACATTTCTCATTCGTCCAGATGCAATCAAAAATCGGTCTCTGTTCCTCACTACACGCAACAAATTACCTGTACCTGTAAGGACCAAGAATTCTTTTACAGGATCTGAGCGATGCGGAAACAATGTTTCCCATGGCACAGCTGCTGATAATCCAAGTTCAGTGAGCCATAAAATCAAAATCTTCTTCTTTTCAATCTAGAGACATCAAATCCCTCTTCATGCCAAACTTGCCCACTCTGTCTAAAATTACCTTCTTGCTCCTCCACATTTCTCATTCGCCTAGGTAAAGGTCGATCCTTGATATTTGCATCAAATTCTCTTTCCCTGGTGTTATTTCTTTCAACAAATTCTTCATCTGCTTCTGGATAGAACCTAAAAGGCCTAGGGCCACCATCTTGGTTGAAACGGAAAGTGTCAGTTTCGCTGTTATAAGAAGGACGAAAAGAACGAGCAGGTCCTCCTCGCCTCTCTCCATACTTCCTTCTCTCATCAGTACTTCCACCACTACGAAGCTCAGGAAACCTGCCAGTGTGTATCGGCCCATCAAAGTAGTCATCACCATCAGCCCTCTCCCGACGATCCAACATCTCAAGTCTCCTATTTCTAGTAAATACCCGATCAGGTGGACTTCTTCTGATAGAAAGAGACCTTGGATGCGCATGCTCCTGTCCAGCGTCCACATCCCTCATATCATTCAGACGCCGAGCAGTATAAGATGGAGAGTCACGCCTTCGAGGAGCCATCTCGTCGGTAAAAGAAGTTCGTGGGGAAGACCTCATCCTATCTTCCCTGTACATAGCTGGAGATCTGTGCTGAGATGAATCTGGAAGACCATTGAATCCTTCGGTCGGTCTCCTCCGAGGAGATGACCAAGGGCCAGGGGGGCGTGTACGGGATCTAGCAGGAGATTTAGACCGCATTCGAGGGAAACCTCTTCTCTGCATCGCGGTAAACTTTGTATTACCCCGAACGAAATGACCATCTGGTCCATCAGAGCCATCTTCACCAGTGCATCTACTTGGGCTGATATTCCTAGGAGCTCTACGAAGCATTTGAATACCCATCATGGCAGAATCTTCTCTTCCATTGGGGGACGGCCGCCGTGCAGGTGGATGCCGAAATGAAGAGAAGGAATCATTTAATGGCTTCCTGCTCCTATTACTAACAAAAGCAGCACCATCGAGTCTATCATAGTCATTACGTTCAATTTCAGATTCCCCAACAGCAGCAGTACGTTTACGTCTAAAACGATAATCAGTGCCACCTCCATAGCTTTCATAATCACGCCCAGAATCCCAATCACTACGCGAACTATCAAAGCGGCCTGAACCCCTCCCTCTTCCACGCATGAAGTTCCCCCGTGAGCTGCCAAATGACCGGTCCTCATTCCTATGCCGGACAAATTTAGGACCATCAGCATAAGTTTCATCTCTGGAAAATGCAGGAAGAAAAAGTCATAGTTGAGCAGCATTCAGATACAAAAGATAAATTACAAATCAAACAGCAATGAAAAGAAAAAATCACCTATTCTTTCGTAGATGGAATTTCTCCTCCTCTATATCAGAATACCTTTCTCTTCCACTTCTTGAAGGCAGTGGCCTACCTGCAATAGTTCTGACATTACTGGGAGATGTCACATTAGATGCACGAGGTAAATTGATAATCCGGCTCTTGCTTCCAACATTTGACAAATCTTTATTAGAGTTGGCATTAATAGATGTTTCAGCATTCTGCAAAGATGAATCAACTGTTGGTGTCATATCAAATCCTCCAATATTCTCGTTATTAGCCTCGCCAACATTTCTGCCAGACCCACTGCTCCCAGCAGGCGCTTCATCACACAAGACATCCTTTTCACATCCCTCCTGCAGATCTGCTATTCCTGATTGATCAACTGGTCCTTGTTGAATAGCACCAATAGGCCTCTGCTCATCAGCTCCTGTTGTTTCCTCTTTATCCAATAAAGGACTCCGCAAATTACCGTCTGTATGATCAATTTTGTCAGTTTTCTCATCACAGCCTTTCACAAAGTCATCATTACTCTCAGTATGAACTGGCAAACTGTTATTTTTTTCATCATAATTGAAGCAGTGAGATTCCTCAACCCCAGAAGAGCCAGCAGAATGAGCACTTTTGCTATTTTTTTCCGAATCCATCCCCTCAGCAATTGGGTCTTCTGCAATTGACTGCATCATTGGCTCTCGGACCTCACCTTCTTCATATTCCTCATCCTCTCTGCCACATCCCACACTCTCAGCATCAACATGTCCCACAAAAGCATGATTGCCATCAGATTCATAATCAGAACCATAACATTCCTCTTCTGTACCAGCTGATATACTTATCTTTTCCTCATCAATTGCCGATCCCACACCACTTGCAACCAAATGATGTGGCTCTCGTGTATCTTCAACATTGATGCCCTCCAACACAGATGCCTCCACTTTATCACTGGACACATTTGATTCTTTGAGGTCAAAGTTTGCATTTTTAGCAGCAATATCAGCATTTGCCTGGTCTAGAGCATTTTTACTTCTACTAGCTTCCTCAGTATGAACAGAGTACTCGGATTGAGTAGACAAGTCCCCACTCATCGCAGACAAATCTGAACAGGTAGACAATCTATAAGGACATCCCTTTTGAGGGGTCAAAGGCATTGGCAGTGTAGACGAAGATGAAGAACTCTCCTGAAGCTGCAAAACCCTTCCAACTGATTGGTGTGCAATCACATCTGACGTCATGGATATTTCCTGACTAACCTCCTGGGGTGGTTCACATTTCACTGGTTTTTGCTCAAGTAATTTCTGAGGACCCTTAGTCAACACCTCAGTAGGTTGCAGATTCTGCCTCACAACTTCAGGTTTTACTACATTAGCATCCAATGTTCCAGCTGGACGACATGCAGTTCCAGCATTGGCTTGTACCAAGGCTTCCTCAACAGGTTCTGACTTAACTGTTTTACGAGTGGGGGAATTCATGTTACTATTCAATGCCAGATTTTTCAGCAAACTCGAGTTCGGACTAACCTTGCTACACTCTACTTTAGCCGATGACTGCAGTATTGAGGAGTCAAACCCACGTAAAGTACTACCAAGACTAAGAGGAAGCACATCCGCAGACTTGTATGGTAGGCTAGGCTGTATTGATGAGATGGGAAAATTAAATTCCCGCTCACTAGCTCCAACAACTTGTTTACCTTTATCAACATTATCACCAACAACAGAAGCAGAACTGATAGAAGGCTCTCTATCTCGTGAACTAGAAGTCTTACATAACAGATCAATGTAACTAGCATCTTGAACAGGAACATCGTCACCAGAATCCTCCCATGAGTCCATGGGAGTATTCAGATCCCAGTTAGATCTATTGGTGCGTGCAGTATCATCAGAATCATTGTTATTCAATCCATTCTTCCAACTTCCGTCCTGGGAAATGTCCTTCCCTTTATTCAAAGACAGAGAAAGCAACGAAGGATTTACAGTTCCACGCATTGGGCAACTCCCCTCAGTATTTGGATCAACCAGTGAAGAAACATGTGGTTTCTTTGGACCTAATGACAGTTCAACATGTCCAGAATCAGCAGGAAGTTCAAGTTTACATTGGCTTTTCCCTTGTTTGGCAACAACTTCCTTCTTGACATTCACTATGGTCCTACCTAGAACTTCCTGGCTAGCTAATTTTTCAGCAGACGCTGGTTTCACTTGATTGTCTACATTTCCCGAAGGACCCAAGCTAGTATCAGGGTTTGTTTCCCGAGATATGGTTAAAAATGGCTGCAAAGTAGGCGGAGAGTCAACATTCGGACCAGAAGGTTTTTCCTTTTTTACCTCTAGAATAGTATTCTTAAGAGTATCAGATTTACTTGTACTATCACAAGAACTCAAGGTCGAGCCCTGGACCAAGCAAGAATCTTTGGTCTTGGATTCACTTTCGTTAGACAAAGAAGATGGCTCAGCACGAGTAGGTGAAGGAGACTGGACCATAGAGTACCACCTCTTCTTAATAGGGATACCTGACGATGAGTTACTGGGCTGCCGGGAAAGAACCCCAGGCTGCAAATACATGACGAAATAGAACGATATTAAAACCAAGCAAGTATTACACAGTTAGACCAATTCAGCAGCAAATCATAAATCAGATCGAGACCTCTTCGTTCCCTGAAACTGGCATGGTTCCAAATCAGCTAAATCTTTTTTATCTCCAGAAAATCTCACTCAAGTACAAACGTTACAATCAAGTTGTAGAACACATCTGAAACACTAGATCACAGTCCTCTAATACCACCCTGCAACCAGATATGCCAAAATATTATAATACAAAGGAAGAGAAACAAACAGTCAGAATCACCAAGCATACACACACATATCACATTACATACACAAAAGAAAAAAGATAGACATTGGTGATATCAAGTGCGGATCCAGATGAACGAAGGCAAAAAAGAAAGCATCTGAACCTCATAAAAACTACGAGGTAAACAGGATTGACAAAAATAATGTAACAAATAGTTACTCCATCTATTAATCACTACCAGGTTTTGACCATCAAAACCCTTAATATTTTTTTAGGATGGTGGTGTTCGGGCCAAGTTCACATCTCTACTATTCCACCAATACCTATTGCCTACCGCAAGCACAAGTACCGGTCAACTCCGACTACCAAGACTTAAGCTTAGGCAGATGGTAACAAATCACCAAAAATCACAACATAACCCGCAAATTCCAATCTAGTTAGCCAGACCCAAAAATATAAAATCCCAGAAATACCCTCTCTATTCTTTGGTGCCATTGGATAAAATTACGAAGATTTTCTAGCACTAAATTTTTTCAAGCCCTAGTTCTATCTGAATCATATAATCTGATCATAAAGTTAACAAATCAATCTCTAAAACACAACACAAAAATCATCATTTATTTGATTCTAACAGTAAAATAGTCAAAATCTAATCCCAAACCCCCCCCCCCCATATATAACCAAAGAAAAAGCGTATTCGTCACTCATCAGATCCAAATTTCTGTTAAACAATCCATAAAACCCGAAAAATTCAAGCATCAAAAACAAAATTTCACCTGACAAAAATTAATCATACCCCCAAATAAAATCACCAAGATAAAACAAGAACCCTCGCTAATTTCAGATAGCAAAAGAGAGTATAATGGAGGAGGAAAAAAGGAGTGAGAAAAAGAGGGAGGAAAAGGGGAGAAAGAGTTATGGGTGGTGAGTTTTTTCGTACTATTTTGATATAGATAGATTGGAACTGGAATTGGGATTGGGATTGGAATTGGTGTTTGTAGTTGGTTAGGGTTTTGTGGACTTTTCAATAATTGCAATAACTTCCTTTATTTAAAGGTCCTTTATTTTCTCTCTATCTGTCATTTTCGTTTCCCTGATTTTTTATTAATATCATTTTTGACTTGTTTTTCCTTAATACTAGTATAATAATTGAAGATGCTGTAGGGTAGGTGGCATCCCATGTTTGCTCCATATACTTTACATTTGCTTGCAAATTACATCAGAATCTGGAACAAACATTGCTTCAAACTTTATCATCAATCATTAACTCTAATTCCCTTAGTTGAAATAAAATTGTGCTATTACTTATCCTGAAATTATAGTATTTTATATAACTATGGGAGGATGGGATAACTAATCAAAAATAAATACTTAGAGAATCTGGAAGTAAGATTGCTCCCAACTTTATTGTATGGGGTTGAATCGGACATGAAAATCGAGTACGCCTCCTTTCACAGCCACTAAAGTCAAATATCTCCCTTCGCGCCCATATAGCGAAAGGACAATAAAGGCGTACTGTCAAATTCGCTCGTACGAGTATTCCGTTCCCTCCGCCCGTTTATATTTCTGTAACGACAATAGCCCTAGGATAAAATGATATTTTGACGAGGGAGTCTTCCTTCTATATAAGGAAAGGCCTCCATCATTTGTAAGGCAAGTGTTATTTTCAATAATAATACAACTTCTGACTATCGTTATCTCTCTATATCATTTTGCTCTCAGTGATCAGTTTTGGGAATCCACTAAGTCTCATTATAATCTCACCAGAGCGAATAACATACGAATTATAGATCTATCCTTGAGTTTATTACCGTTGATTCCGATTTACCTTTTCATAATCTTTGATCGTCCCTAACTCAAAAAGCAGTCGATAGCTTTTAGGTCAAACATCTATCATAAACCATTAACTTTTGACTGAATTTATAAAAATAGTTTTTTTTTTAAATATTAGGATTATGTTTATATATCAAATTAACTTATCATAGTTAAGTAATAAATATGTTAAAATAAATCATAAAAGCAATAGCGAAGTAGTAAAAGTGAAAAGTATGTATCATGTACTTATTAGTTAAAATATTCATCTGAAAAAATTATACATATCCTAAATTAATTAGTTTAATGTTTTAGTTTTTTCCTCAACATGTTTCATATCTTTAACCAGTGTAAATTATAGAAAAATATATATTTTGAATCATTCCTTTTTTTTAACTGAAGATTAATCGGAAACAACATATTTATCTCTCCAGGTGCCGGTAGGGGCAAGGTCTATTTACTCACTACCCTTCCAAGACCCCACCCCAAGAACTATACTGGATATATTGTTATTGTATATTTTTAATCACTTAAAAAAATAATAGCCAACAAAGAATATATATATATATATATATATATATATATATATATATATATATATATATATATATATATATATATATATATATATATATATATATATATATATATATATATATATATATATATATTGACGGGGAGTTTTGTATTTGCCCTAAAAAATAAAAGAGACAAACGAAGATAAAGATCAAAACATGGGAGATTTTTTAGAGGTCTCTCCACAAGATTCACATACAATTATGGTGGGACCCAATCTATTGGAAACAGCTAAGTAATTGAACATGGAGTTGAATTGTTCAACCTTTCTAGTGGGCGTATAGCTTTCTTTTCCCTTTTTCTCGCTGGCGGGATTATTCAGCTCATATTTTGTTTGGTGCGATCGTGACACAGTACCACATTTATTGCGCTATTGCTAATTTAGCCCTTTTCTCTTTCTTGTTTTGGAAAGGGACGCCTCAACTTAAGGCCTAGTTCCATCCAGCTCCAAAGAGCAAATGATTACCGGTAGATGATTTCTAAAACAACTCATTAATTAACAGTCATTGGTGTTTAAAAGGTAAAATGTAGAGGGATCAACTCCCTCTCACCAGCAACCTACTCAGTCAAAACTCATTACATCAAGCTTGCCTAATACGGTTTACATCTCTCATGTGATTTGTGAGTTGTCGCACATTGAACAAGTTAACAGTGCACACCCGTAGGATAGCGACTGCAGGTTTCCTTAGGAGTGAGATGTCCAACTAACTGAACGAGGGAGGGGGGAGGGGGATTCCATGTAAAACATGAGCAACTAACTGATATGCTGTACAAGTCAAACTTTAAAGTTAACATCCTCATAAATATTTTGCTCACACAAGGATTAAGAACTTGGTGATTTCCATATATACAGCAGTCCCCTAAACATGAATTCATGGGCACTGGAAAGCTCCCAGAGCAAGTTTCTTGCTTGGGAGTTGATCCCTACCTACGATATTGGTGATTGACAGTCGAATGAAAAACAGAAACTCATGAAATGTAAGCCTTAACCAGCTGTGTGTAGTTGCAGGTGAAGCCTGTCCTGGGACATGTGATTCTGCCATCATTCCTCTTGGCCATCTCTTCAAGTGCCTGCCATCACATAGATGTAAGTTGCACAGTCAATGAAGGAAGCACAAACACGTAAGCAACTACACACAAACCTTGGTGCTATAGACATAGCCGTTAGGCAAGACAAGGGGTGGATTTTCAGTATCCATCAGCTCTTTGCTTATGTAGCAAACAAGCTTCGAGTGATGCTGCTTTGAATATGGTAGTGGCGTCGCTAATTTACGAAAGCTCTCCTGTGATAAAGGATCCTCCTTTGTGCAATCATCTTCGTAACAGAATCTATAGACTTGGTCAAGGAGAAGTCATGGAGCAGATAAATTTATAATTTTCCTTCGGTTCTTCTTTTTCTTTTCCCAATGACCACATGGAACTTTGGCCTTGGGGGGAGAGGGAGCTTTTGGAGTAGTGCCAAGTAATGAAAAGAAACGCACATAATCTCAATTACTAGAAGAAAATATCAGTAGTTAGTATATCTGAAAATATTACCACTTGAGATTATTCCTAGTTCCCCCACGTAAAAGGATCGAAAGAAGACCTGCCTGATTAGTCTGTCACTATGTAATTGATTGATTTATATTTACTTGATTCTTAATAGTAAAATACCAGTCTGTGTATTGATCATTTGTAAGCAAAAAATTCCTAGCAACCGATCGTTTGTTGTGGATACGGAGTTTTCAATGCAGACAGCCCTGCTTGAAGATAAATATTCAGCAACGGCTCAAGAGTCATGCCATATAACTTGCAGAACTCCTGCTTGAATTGATCAATTAAGTAATCCCACTGCTTTGGTTCAAATAAAGCCTGTAACAGAAACGGACAATTGTCAAATAATTCTACCTAGACGGAAAATCAGCTTGTACTGCTATTATTCTACTCAAGCTTGATTCTTCATATACGGCTGACATCCATCTCGCAAAGCCGTGAAGAAACACAAGACCGAGGTGGGAAAGTGAAATCAAACTAACATCAATAAGATAAAAGCAAATCAAGATAAAGGCAGGCAAAAAATCACCCTTGAATCAAGAAGAATTTCCATACATGATATCTGAGAGTTCCACATTTGATGCCTAAATACAGATTTTTTTTTATAGGTAAATCAATGCCAAAATATTGCATTGCCATCACTCAAAACACTTGAATTACCACAATAACAAAAGTATTACACATTACTCTTCAGGTTCATTTTCCTCTTGTTTTCCTTTCAATGGTTTCCAACTGAACTACTTACTTTTGTGTTTTTTGAACACATGCAAAAGCATACATGGACCAAGTCAAATACTACATACTTAAATGTATTAAAAGACAGAGCACAAACTTATATTCCGTCCAGTAATGAGTCAGAAAGTTGAACTAGTTTATAATAATGCTTGAAAGCATTGAAGGTGAAAGAGTCGAACCAAATTGAAGAAGCTACTGAAGTATTTTAAACTCTCATAAACGTTTCGACATAAAAGAGCAAATAAACACTTTATTTCAAGTATACAGAAAGCTGTATGAAAGACCTTAACCTTGTAAGTTGCACATTCAGTATTACTCTTGAAAGCCAGTGTCGCCAAGACCCGCTGCAACTCTTTCATATGGGTGGAACCCCAAGGTGCAAGATATTTCCGAGCATATGTAATGGCCCGCATCATGTTTTCAGCTCTTACCAACTCTATGAACTCTTGCAGTCTCAGCTGGAACTCAAATTTGCTCTGTCAACAAGAGAAGCAATCAGCATATTGTATTTGCAGCACAATGTTCCTAACTTGTAGCACTACTTCTACCAAATCCTAAGAGAGCACTGACCCAAAGATACAACTACAAATTGAGGTTGAAAATAAATACGCCTGTCTCAAATGTCTGACATGTTCCGCTTCAAAAGATTCAAACCAAGTAAAATGTATTCTTTCACCATTTTGATACGAGAATAAATTGCAATTTATTTATCCTTCTGTAAAGGTTTAGTATCCAAATTTTACTAGTTCGTTTATGGTTTAGCTTCAAAAATTGGTCAAACTGATCATCAATAAAGCAAAACATGTAGAATAAATTGGAACAAGGGGAGTAGTTATGCACACAGATACTTAACGTTTGCTCAGTGATATATTATTTGTGACAACATTCTGCAGTAGCCATCCAATCACTATCCACTAACAGTGTGCAATTTAGTGATTCATAGGACCTAGTTAATTAGAAAGGTCACTTTCACGACCATTTATCCCCTTTTGGATAAGTTTCGATGATTTATCCTTCTGACGTGCAAAACTTTAATGAAACTTGGTACAAAGGAAGAGCAAACTTTGAAGATACATCTGACTTTTCATTTCGAAGTATCCCGAGTTCAGACATAAGAGATTGCATGAGCATGGTTATCTGAAGCAACTTCATCCAATAAAAAGGGGCCGACTTTCAGCATTTCAAGCTCACAGCTCATCCAACTCTATATCCAGGATAACGTAGCCATACTCAAACAGCCATCCAGTTACACCTCAATAAAATGAATCCCAAGTATTTAAACCAGTACATCCTATAATCATGAATGACAGGCGGGAAAATAATATGGGCTCATTATTATTCAACCATTCAATTAAGACAGACAGGATTCACCAACTGCAGTCAAGCTTTGCACTACTATGCAATGGCTATTGGTATTATAATTATATTGTGCATTTACAACTCTGCTATGGCTACTACAATAGCACATTTCTAATCAAAAGGTATAGCATTGTAGCAACAATAAATGCAAATAATATGGATCATCCATGTCAGATACTCGTTTTTAAGTTTTGATCTCCTGAAGCATGAAGTAGCTTATAACATGTACAAAACAGGTCAATTGATAAGAGAAGATAAGTGTATTTCCCACTGGAATGCTGCTTTAAACTCGAGACATTAACGAAACAACAAATCATAATGTTTACATCGTGCAAGCAGCAATCCATCCCTCAGTTATAGTCCAGAACTGTGTAAATGAGGTAATGCATAGAGATAGTGATATCACCCCAAACCTGTTTTCTTTCCTCTGTGGATCTGATCACAATCTAATGAACTATGCTACAGTTAGAGAGCAGATGCAGAGTCCTCATCGCATACTTACCAAATTAACTTAAATGTGAAAGCCATCATACCCTGCATATTGGACAAGATTACCTCTGACTGACTTCAGAATATGCAAGAATATAAATTCCCAATTCTACTCGTGAGGTGGATCCTGTGCATGCTAATGTATGCTTTGCATGCCATGTTTCACATCATATGAAATAATCAAAAGACACTGGAACCAGAGGCACCTTGCAAGTTGGGACTGCTGTTACACAACTATTATGTCTAAACTCCACAAGATATACCAGGTCAAAGAGATCCATCTGATTATAGCATCTCAACAGAGAGTTGTCCGCACCAGATTGCATTAAAAACCTTTCATCATTTCATCAATCTCTCTCTCTCTCTCTCTCTCTCTCTCTCTCTCTCTCTCTCTCTCTCTATATATATATATATATATATATATATATATATATATATGGTTTTTCTTCCCCTTCAGTAAATACAGAGCTGCATGCCAAGTATTGGCTGTTCATGTTGGTGTTGCTTCAAGCTTCAAGCCACAGCACGGACACATTTCATTAAGCAACAGAATTTAAAATCCATTTAGATGGTCAATGAACAGCACATTGAGCTTCCTCCATCAAGTCCCTTGAGTAAAAGATCTAGTATGTGAAGAATAAAATCAATCACCCAATCATCAGCTGGCTGTCTATGACCTTTTGCAAGCTCAATTCAAAGTTGAAAAGCTATTGATGATACTTCAGAAAGATGAAGAATAATATTCTCTTGGTCGCTTAGATCTTTGTCAATCAACATGGGGAAAGAAGGGTTGTAATTACAAATTCTAAGCACTAGTTAATTTATGAAGAATATCAGTGGACTGAAGTTTTTTTCTTTTGACAAGGTAAAAATAAGCACACTAAACATATAACACTGGTTTACATGTTTTGCAAGGTCATGCTAAAGAATTTCTAATCACTATGTTATAAAAAGAGCTTTGTGCACCAGGCGATCCTTTCTTGTGTTAATCAAGACGGCAATGAGGAAATACTGATTTATCAACACGCAATTTGTGCTTCCAATTGCCAATAAACTTTCCTCCTTTTTCATGCCTTTCTTCAAGAAAACAAATCAGATGATCCCCTTTTCCAGGGAATTCAAGGAGAACCTATTCGGGTGATTAAATGGTTCCTGATCAACCCATTGAGACATATGCATCCATTACTACAGTGATCAAAATCTTTGCAGAAGCAGTACAGTAATGATCTAGCTTCATGATTCAGAAATCTACCATACTATAAAGAATATTATTTTCTGGTCTGAGTGACCGCAATTTATGCAGCATCACAGCCTTCCAAAAAAAGAACACTCCATCTACACCTCTTTTTCACATAAATCTCTGCAACTCAATTTAATGATATTATTTGCCTATAGGCAGCTTCCTGAAAGTCTTCCCTAACTATTCCAAATAATAGCCGGAATAAAGTATCCATGATCTCAGCAGAGGAAGGATTTGAATGAACAACCTAATCCATACAGCAAAAGCATGCATGAGGCAACCAACATTTCTTCTAGAATCCATGGCACATGAGAAACACAAGATGTGGCTATCAGATTAAGGTTGGCACGACCTTGCAGAAGATGTGGTTCGGAATGGACATTGCAATGTCAACAGCAAAGCAAGGATGGTACAATTAATATCTGCAACCCGTTGCTGATGAGAAAGCTGAATAATATGACACTCAACTAAATCATAAATCTCAATTAACATGCCCTCCATCGCATAATCTTGCTACCACATATCCTAAGCTGATTTAACCCGTTAAAAGCACAGCAAATAAGTTAGAAACTGGCACATCACTTTATTATGCTTGAAATATCCTTCTTCACTAAAATAGGCCTGAGATATCCCTTACTGGGAACAATTATAACCAAAAAAGTGGACCCAAGCAGAATTTCCGCTCCCTAGCTTGGTTGCAGAAACGACATATTGAAGGCTTTACAAATGCTAATAAACCATCAAGCACATAGAGGAAATGCCTTCCTCAATAACAATACATCAGGCTTCTCATCAGATTTCACCCTTTCACTAACTTTTTTCTACGTGCTGCACATTGGCAGCCCAAAACATCTGAGTCATCAAAGTTCTAGCATTCTGTGACATGCACAGACAGAGTCTTATGTGCATCAGAAGTAGATCCACTCAACCCAGTTAACATGATAAGAGGCTGATCTGAAACTTTTCATTTTTCAGCTACACGATTGAATAACAAGTCATTGAAACCAGAATTTAGTGGTTAGCCAGTGAAAAAAAAAGTAATATGAAAATGATGTTATATTGATGAATACTTTGGTTCTGCATAAATAAATATATATAGGACTAGAATGGATTATCAATTTTATCGCAAATTACAATACATTTATAGGATGAAGGAATTATTAAATCAGTAATAAAAATCTTAAAAGACAAACGCTCAAAGAAACAAGGGAAAAGGTCCAAAATTGCCCCTCTACTATCGTATATTGTTTACTTCTACCACTCGTTATACTTTTCGTCCAAATCTATCCCTACCGTTAATAAAGATTGCATAATTTCCCCTAACCCTAACGTCCCTCCAATGTGGCAGCTGATCCCTCTAATACATTATCCATGTCAGCAGCCAAGTCAGCATGTCCCACCAAATAAAATGCCACATCAGCGTTGGAAGTAATTTAATCCTCAAATAAATAATGTTTCTTTATCAAAATTAGAAAAAATAAAAAACAAAATTTTCTAATTTAATAAATGCAATAACTACTTTGAGATTTCTCTCTCACTTTGAGAGAACAAAGGGGCGGCGCCCTTCTTTCACTTCTACGTCAGTGATCGCCACTGCCGATTTTGGTCATCGGCTGGCCGGCGGACCAGCTGAGTGTACAAAAATCCAGGAAAATCAGATACCTTTATACAAAAATCCAAGAAAACTCAAGCAGTAACGCTTCTGAGTTGAGTTGCTTTTGTGGAGAGCAGTCAGCACGAATAACTTGTGTGTGCGTGTGAGAAAAGTTCGCTCCGTTTTGTGAAAATGGGAAGATGTCTTCTTTCATCCACATTTTCTCCTTTGAGAACCCCTTCTTTCTTATAATCTCCCTAAACGGGCATTTCCCAAGAGTTTGAGCACACATTCAGCGTTTTTTCATCACGGGTTTTGTACAAAGGCTACTTTATTTGAGGTGGGTAACAACAAGAAGTGTACTCAAAGATTGGTGCTGACTCTACTGGAAGTATCCCCTCTAATGAGCTACTCCAAGTTGATGAGGCAGCTGCCAAGACTGGTGCTCAGGTTTCCCCTTTCTTAATTAAGGGTTTTATTTCTATGTTCTTACGAATTTCTGCTTAAATATTTGATTTTTGAGTTTTCTTGTTAACGATTTGCATTCTTTTTCTTGTTGGTGCATTGGATTAATGCTGACGTGGCATTTTATTTGGTGGGACATGCTGACTTGGCTGCTGACATGGATAATGTATTAGAGGGATCAGCTGCCACATTGGAGGGACGTTAGGGTTAGGAGCAATTATGCAAACTTTGTTAACGGTAGGGATAGATTTGGACGAAAAGTATAACGAGTGGTAGAAGTAAACAATATACCATAGTAGAGGGGCAATTTTGAACCTTTTCCCAAGAAACAAAGATAAATATACCTTTGATTTCTTTAGCCTGGATTTGTTATCAGCACACCAGGCTAAAGCAGGAGTCACCTCCTTGTTTTGAAGAGCATCAATGACCTTTTTTGCTTCATGAAAGACATCAACGTCAACAAGATCCTGGAATAGAAAAGATCAAACTAAATCACAATGATTCAACATTTTTCTGCACGGGGTTTTGGTTTAAATGTCTATATTGAATGTCATAATGGGATTCTAAATGATACCACAGTGGAGTTCTCAAAGATATGAAATATTTCTTTACAGATGAAGGAAGTAAATGGAGATATTAGATACTCCTCCAGAAAAGATTTAATGAGGAGTAATACATCTATCACTTCCTTCCAATCGCACCAAACATCCAAAAGTAAATGACTAATCCTCCATCTGAGAAAAGTAATACAATAAAGTTCCATTTATTTAACCTTTCCCTTCCCTTGATGGTTTCAAACATAGTAGTGTAACTCCTAAACAACAGTCAACCATTGAAAGTTAAGCACTTCATGTATAATTATGTGCTAGATAAGAGAAAGCTGTCAGCTAAGGGGAGCTTAATGCAACTCAAAGACTGGAACAACACGACCATTTAACCAAATAAATGATAGCACGTGCTAAAGTAAAAGAACTCAACGAAAACCCACCTGGATGTTGCTGCTTTCAGCAAGCTTCATAGCAGTGTCATAATATGACATCCGCAACATGTAATCTACCAGTATCCGCTTCAAACGGGTATCATTCCAATCTGATAAATTTTGTGGATCAGCAGATTCTAGATGATCTAGACGTGCTCTGCATCTTTGCGCTTGCAGGTTCTCTGTTCGACTCCCCTCTTCCAACTGATTTTTGACACAACATAAAACCATATTTTTAACCTCATTTTTAACTGATCAAAGGATGACAGAAGCTTTTCAAAGCTTCGTGTTGGGTTGTATTTAGCTTTTCAAACATATTAGACTAGCCGATAAACTGAATGACCAAATTGGGATACATTTCAGGGCCCAATACTCAACAAAAAATAGAGAAATTAGACACACAGATACACACATATAAATGTTTCTCTTTCTTTGTCCAATCTTACACAATAAAATGATTGTTCTCACAATACTAAACCACTTTTACCTAATTTTAACTGATCAAAAGCATATCTGAATACCTAGACTGTTATAAGAACTGAAAATTCACATACACCAAAAAAAATACCTAGAGAAAATTTTTGCTTCCTTGATCCAATATCCACTCTTTATACAGCAATATAATATGATACGGACACACATATACACACAACAATACATAGAGAAAAGTTTGCTTTCTTCATCGTTCATCCAATCTCCAATCTTATTTTTAATTGCTAACACACCCAATCCCATCTCCAATTTTATACAGTGATTTAATATGATACACACAGCTAGTGGGAGCTGCCTATTATGGTAGCACAACCATATGAAAATTTTCCTGAGCCAAGGGTCCCGGAAACACCTTCTCCACATTCTTAAAGGCACACCTTCTCCGCATTGGTCTGTGTACGCTCTATCCTCCCCATACAAGTCCATACCCCACTTGTGTAACTACACTGGGTATGCTGTTATTGTTAATATGATACACACACAATACACAAAGAAAAGTTGCTTCCTTGATCCAGTATCCACTCTTAATACAGTAATATAATACGATACACACGTGCGTCTATTTGTTTTTGAGAAGTTTCGCTTCATCCGTCCAATCTTATACTGTAAAGCAAATATTATTGAGCTAGTCAGTACCTTCGATTTGAGTGTGTGTGTGTGTGTGATGGAAGTTTCGATTCCTTTATCCAAACTTAATACAGTAGAACAGAAAAATCATAATTAAGTTACTCTAAGTACCTTCCGTTTAAGCCCCTGCAACCTGGAAACAAGTGAATTGAGTCGATTTACGGCGTCATCACGGGACATAACAGAGTCAGCGGCGGCAGCGGCATCCGAAACGCCAGAGATAACAGCGGACACTTCCTTCTCAACAATACGGTGATTGGATCGAATCGTCTTTTTGTAATGCTCGAAAGGGACACGAAGGAACTGGTGTTCTAGTTTGAGTGATTCGGAGAGTTGGTTCAGTTTTGACGACGGAGCGTTAGGCGAGATACCGGCGGTTGAAGTGACGGCAGTTGGGGTGACGGCAGTGCTGCTGGCTGTGGAAGTAGGCGAACTGCCGTTGGGAATTGTTTCCATTTCCATTGGAAGAAGTGAAGGTTAGATCGGAGAGGTTACAAGAAGAATGTGGAAGAAGGAAGGATTGCTTCGTTGGGCAATTCCTGATTAGATAGAACATCAAATTGGTAAAACGCCACGGCGACGTTTTGGTTTAAGCAGAGAACGATTTATAATTCGCATTGATAGACTGCGATTACGGGTTATACCTCAATTTAAAAATCGGATTAGGTATAAATGTGATTTATAGGTCAATTTTTTTTAAATTCCTACGTGTTATAAATAGAATTAGAATTCTATTTATGGTGAATGTGTATATTTAGAGATATTGTAGGGTTTATTACTTGGTGGCTAAGTCACTATCTCCCTATAAAAATAGGGTTTTATTCCATTCTAAATCATCCAATATCAATAAGAAGATATTCTAGGGTTTATTACTTGGTGTCTAAGTCACTATCTCCCTATAAAAAGAGGGTTTTATTCCATCCTAAATTATCCAATATCAATAAGAATTCCCTCTCTCTCTTTCTCTGCAATATTATTCTTATTATTTTATTATTTTATAACACGTTATTAGCACGAGACTCTAACCAATTGAGTAGAAATTTTGGAATTGAGCATAATGATTGTCAATTGTTTCATGAACTTCCTTCATGATTAAAATTCTAGATTTAAGGTAAGTATTTTACTTTTCTCTTTCAAATTCTTGAAATTCTATAATTTAATTTTATATACATGCAAAGACAACAAAGTTTGATTATAACTCTAATGGAGTTTTTAAGAAATTACACCCACATGAAGTTGTAAAATTTGTATGTCTTGCCATGATCAAAGTCATGTATGATCGTGCGCACAAGAAGTGAAAACCGTCCCATTGAATTTTCTTCATTCGCATTCCCTTAAGAGAATGTGATAGCAATATGTGATAAGTCTGAAAGAAGATAAAATTGTTACCGTGAAGGTATCAATGGATGTGGACGTGGCAATAAACGAAATTATAATCGTCATCATTTGTGGTAATGAGAACAATAAGGATTCTCAAAATAATCTCACACTTTGTGAAAATATTTGTCATCGATTTGACATGAGATTTTATAAAGTACATACAGATGACTATGGTCCATTCATGATGTGAATTAAAAAACATCTGATTAATGAATATATATATTCGTTTTTAGAAGAATATAAATGTGCTAGTGGTAGTGATTATCACCTCTAAAAGGAGGTTTGAGATGATATAAGAAAATAATATCATTATTATGGCATGAATGGTCATTGGTCACGCACCTATTGTACGCCAACATATTTTGGCATTGTGATTATTAAAAGTCAACGATAATGCAAGAAACAGATCTTGCATATTATTTTGACCATGGCCATAATGGTATAACTTTCTCTTTAAAAGAGATTCACCACATGGATGATGGTGAATCTGTGATAGTGTAAAATTAATTGAGAGCTCTGGAAGAGCCAATTATTACTATTTTGGAGAAACATAATTGGTTATCAATAAGGTATTGTGTTGTAGTAAGTCTCAAAGAAACTTATTCAGTTTCCAAAGTATATGCGAAAGCCGTTGATTATATTGAAACTCTAAATAAAGGAAAGATTTAATATCTTCTATTACTACAACTTGTAGCGGGGTAATGTATGTGAAAAGTTACCTGCTTTATTCTCCAATTTGTACTACATAAATAAAAGAATATCACAATGAAGTGAATATTTATTGATATAAAAACCCATATCGTAATAAACTTGGAGTTTATTCATAATTGCACATATCATGGTGTAAACCTGAAGTTTATCAATATTGATAATTTATTCAATTGGCATAATTGATGTACCCATATCAATTTAAGTATGATGTGTAAAAATAAAGAGAATTCACATGGGTAAATATTAAAGAACTAGAAAGTTCTTTACGAATTCTTTTATGTGCTTTGTTCTCATTAATTAATAGATCAACTAAAATTGGGATTGAATCCCATGAATGCTGGAAATGTCAAAGGTGAATATGGACTCATTCACCTGCCATGTATACCACATAAGATGCATCTATGAGATGGTTACATGTGCAATTATTATTTACCCGCAACCTGGTCAGTGAGTGCGAGGTAACTTGCTCAATAATTTGATTTAGAGCATAATTTCCAGAGTTTTTATTCAAGAAGTTCATCTTGATAAGTTGGTCTACATCATAGCTGGTTTAGCAAAATAATTTATTGAGTGCCTCCATTTAATAGCTAAATTATTGCTTATGAGAACAAAGTTATATATATCAGTTTGATATACATTATATACGAAAGTATGTTATTTTCTCCCCTCACAAGTGGTTCAGGGTCAGGAACCAAATAATTCCATCTTATTATTATTATTATTATTATTATTGATGTGCGGTGTATATTTTGATTAACAACATGAAATAAGGAAAGATACAATAGTTAAGGAAACAAGTTAGTTTTTCTAACATGAGGGGAGACAAGATACAATAGTTGAGAAAAGTTACATGAAATAAATTATCATTTATACATCGAGATCCTCGAATAAAATAATATGAACTTGAAGTTCATAAAAGGATAATTCATGTGCAATTTATTGCAAAGCATGTCAGACGCATTTGCTAACCCAAATAAAGTAACTATATTCTCATTGCAAATGCTCATATTAAGTCCTAAAAGGACAAAGTCTATGGTAAGCTTAAAGCGTATAGACAATCGGTTTCAAATAAACTTCTTGATAAAGAAGATGAGCAGATGATCAAAATGATCATAATAAAGGAGACAAGTGATTCAGAAGATCACATGACATAACACTACGCAATATCCCATGAGAGATTCAGGTACCTGAATATATGAATGAAGAGATCTGTATGTTATGTCATTATGAAAATACATTGAAACTTATATAAAATCTTTGTCGACGTCAACCTTCAAGAAGCTAGTGAACAAGATTGAGATGTGAAGGCTTAAGGATGTGAATTGATGCTCTCATCAGGGGGAGTTAATGCGCGTTGCACTCTTTTTCCCTTACAAGGTTTTGTCCCACCGGGTTTTCCTTGCAAGGTTTTTAACGAGGCAACCAAAAGGCGTATTATTAGATATGTGTACTCTTTTTCCTTCTCTAGATTTTTTTCCCATTGAGTTTTATTTTAGTTAACGTTTAAATGAGGCACATTGTCTGTTGAATAGACATTCAAGGGAGAGTGTTATAAATAGAATTCTATTTATGGTGAATGTCTATATTTAGAGAGATTCTAGGGTACTTATTACTTGGTGGCTAAGTCACCATCTCCCTATAAATAGAGGGTTTTATTCAATTGTAAATCATCCAATATCAATAAGAATTCCCTCTCTCTCTTTCTCTGTAATATTGTTCTTGTTCTTTTATTATTTTATAACACTACGTTATTTTTCTATGAAGTCTACGAGCTCATTTGGATTGACTTTAAAAAAGTAATTTTTGAGCAGAAATAACTTTCAAGTCAAATCAATTTTATTGTTTTTGACTTGTTTTAAGCAGTTTTTTAACTTATTTTAAACACATTTTATTTTGCCAAACAGTAAAAAAGACTAAAAAGAACTTAAAAGCTAATTTGAGCAGCTTAAAAGACAATCCATACACCCTCTAAGTTGCATTTCACATATGTATTTTAAGTTAATGTTGTCTTCCGGACTACCTTAGATAATTTAGAATATATGTAAACCGTATATCAATATGCATTTTGCATATTTTTAATTTCTCACAAACATTACACACTAGTGAAAAAAATTTAGCCTATTATGAAATAACAATAACAAAAGAAGAAGAAGGGTATTGCATAGAAAAGTAGGAAAAGATAATTCTTATTGATTTGGAGTCAATTACAATAAAATAGAACTCCACTATTAATAGGAAAAAGTGTCTTAGCCACCAAGTAACAAACTATAAGTTCTTTCTAAAATATAGACATTCACCTTAAATAGAATTTTATTTATAGTACACCTCCTTGAATGTCTATTCAACAGATAATGTACCTCGTAATAAGATTAACTAAAATAAAACCAGTGAGAAGAAAAAATTCCAGTAAAGAAAAATAGTATACATATCTAACAATACGCCTTTTGGTTGCCTCATTAAAAAACTTGCAAGAAAAACCTAGTGGGACAAAATCTTATAAGGAAAAAAGAACAACGCGTATTAACTCCCCCCGATGAAAGCATCAATTCACATTCTTGAACTTGTGCATTCCAATCTTGTGTACCAACTTCAAAAGATTGTTGGTAGAGATTTGATAAACAATCAGCCATATCAACATGAATGAATATGTTTCACCTTGATATAATCATTCGTGATAGTTATGCAGCGTCTTCATATAATGTCGTGGAATTCGTTTTTCAATATCTCCATAGAGGTATTCTCGTTATGACATTATCATGCTTATAATTATAGCAAGATACATTTGTACATAAATTGCACTGAGGATATGGTATATCAAGATCAAGAATTGTATATGCTTCAAGCAATTTAAATCTTCCATGAATTATCATATAAGTATAGTCAAATAAGCCATTTAAATAGACTTTAGATTCATATCAAGTTTTCACGTCATGGCGATATATAAATTACATGAAAGTGATTACATGCACCTATTGACTTTATACTTTCGAGTATTTGAGCTACATGTCCAAACCTACATATCTTTCATATGAAACCAAATTCTACTTAAATTATTTCTCTAGACTTAAGATCCTCAAATATATTTAGCGATATTATCGATGTTGTCGACAAAATTTTTATATAGATTCAAACCTTTATTTTCATATAGACATAACATAGGATCTCTTCATTCATATATATAGGTACTGAATCTCTCATGAGATTTTATGAAGTATTATGTCATGCGATCTTCTATATCACTTGCCTCCTTATTATGATCATTTTGATCATTTGCTCATCTTCTTTATCAAGAAGTTTATTTGAAATTGATTTGTCAATATTAAGCGTACCATACCATAGACTTTGTCCTTCTAGGACTGATTCTAATAAGAATCTTTTCAGTGAGAATATAGTTACTTTCTTTGGGGCAGCAAATGCACCTGGCATACTTTGCAATGTATTGCAAATGAATTTTTTTTTATGACATTCAAGTTCATATTATCTATTCGAGGATCTAGATGTACAAATGATAATTTATTTATAATGACCCGAGTGATCGTTTTGCTTTTTAGAAACCTCGTCTCCCTAAATAAGACTCTCTATACTTTCTCTAACTAATTTACGACATGTGGGGATGATTCATTCGGAATTTGGAAGAGTTTTTGTTGTAATAAGCACACTTGATTCCCTAAGATTTCTTAAAAGGCTAAGATTGACTTTGATCAATATTTTTAGTAAACGGGCCTAGACTGGCGTTTTGATATCCCAGAGGATTTGCAGGAAAATATGAATCTGGGCGTATGCTCGGAATCGAATTCCGAGGTCCCTAGCCCAAGAAATGAATTTTTGTTAAATGTTGTTAAACTGAAATTTCCAAGGATTTACAGAATTTTATAATGTTTGATCATGATAGTATTGGGCTCATATGTTGGTTCCGAATCTCGTTATGGGTCCAATATAATATTTAAGTCATGTCTGTAAAATTTGGTGAGAAATGAGACTGATTTGACGTAATTCGGACTTCCGGTTGTAAAAATAAGAATTTGAGTGTTCTTAAGGATTTATGCGGTTTGGAGTTGAATTCGAAGTTTTAGATGTTATTTTAATAATTTGATCACTCAAGCAAGTTTGTACAAGTTTGTCGGAGTTGTGTGGGTGTTCGGAGTGGAGCCGTGAGGGCTCGGTGAGTTTTGGGCATGGGTTGGGGGGTGAAAAACACCCTAGTTTTCTGGTGTTTGTGTGAAAGGTTACAGGTCTCGCAAATGTGAGGAATTGTTCGCAATTGCAAACCTCACATTTGCAATGAGGGAAGGTGGTGGGCAGTCGCATTTGCGACAGTTTCTTCGCAATTGCGAACCCCGCAGGGTTCGCATTTGCGACCTCAGGATCGCATTTGCGATCAAAGTAGGAGGAGGCCAATTCGCAATTCCAAACCTTTTGTCGCAATTGCAAATTTGCACTTCCGTGTTTGCATTTGCGAACCTGATGTCGCATATGTGACATCAAAGGCCTAAACACAGTTTTTAAAAATGGGACTTAGGAAAATTATTTCATTTTATCTCTACACTTGGGCGATTTGGGAGCTTTCAAAGAGAGGATTTCAACATAGCATTGTAGGTAAGTTATTTCTACTTAATGTGAGTTTAATACTTGGGTTTTAGGTAGATTAACATACAAAAATTAGTGAAAAATTATGGGATTGGAACAAAACTTACTCGGAATTACTCGCGCGATCAAATTGACAAAATAACATCGTTTACATGGAATCAAGCCTCAAAACTCATGATTTTCCGTTTAAACTTCATAAAATTTCAAACTTGGAACTCATAATCCAAAACACGTCAAACAACGACTAATTTCGATCAAACTTTATAGTGTCACACCCCAAATCGAGGGACATGATCGGCGCCTGATCGGGTAGCCCCAGTCAAGCGGACCTGGGTGCCTTTCCTAACCCACGTGTTACCACTGTATTGTTCATTACTTATAAACTAAAGACTTAACCAATTATAATGGAAATCACACTTTTACAAACATAACCACGTGCTTTATTTCTTAACAAGTTTACAATTTACAACGCCCGACATGTATTTACATATGACCGTAATCCCACATTTTTACTGTCTACGGAGCCTCTAAGATACAACATGATGATACAATATTTGCTGGTAACAAGGCTATGGCTATACCTTACACAAAATCAAATAAAAAATCAAAATAGGAGTGGCATGAGCCACGCAGGGCCCCGAGAGGAAGGGGCTCACCAAAACGGCTAATGAAAGATGGAGAGTGCTACTTCCGATGAGCTAAAGTACCTCCTACGGATCCACCTACAATCATAACACGAATGTAGCGCCCCCGGCAAAAAGGGACGTCAGTACACTAGAATTTTACTGGTATGTATGGACAAGCTTTTTCCCAAGTAAACTCAAGCCATAAACAAATAAATCACGATAATAAAACAACCAATAGACATACCAAGAAATAGAGAGCGAGCCAATCACGCTCCCACACATACTTGTTTCAAGTAGTCCTCGGTTCATGTACAAGTAGAGATCAACAAGGAAGGCAACAACCAAACATACATGGAAAGCACAATTAAATCAAACAAAGGGGCAATCAGTGCCCCACAGGTTGCAAACTTTCCTGTTGTCTCCTTTCACAACTTCACATCAATGAGTTCACAATTGTATTCATATCATTTTCAATGGTGATTTCGATTGCTTTCCACCCTTATTACCTCGGCCACCCTTATTACCCCAACCCACACCTTATTACTTCGTGTTGCGGCGCACAACCCGATCCCACCGTACAGTTTCAAATCACAACAATCACAAACAACAAATAATAACACTGCACAAAGATCACAAACAAGGGCAACAAACGACTTACAAATTTGTTCATGTTTTTCAAATACTTTTCAAGCCGGCAACATAACAAGGTTACAATGTTTTCATATCCGAGAGTACCAATCCCATTATGTTCAACAGTTCATCAACAAGTCGAGTTGTTTCATTAGTTTTCCACAAGAAGCCAAGTATGCTACCACTACTATTGTCCTCAATTTTTACCTATTATGATTTCCTTTTTCATCATTCGGTTCACATCTCACACCACACAACACAGAGTTAAACCAATTGAACACCCAACAAGTAAATTAAAAGAATTGCACAACAACTCTCATAACTGTCACATACCAAATGAATTGTATACATAAGGGCGATTTCACAAGGATCAAAGTTAGCCATACATATCTGGGGTCGAATTTACTTTCTTCAATCTCCTACTTTAGGTTCACCCAAGTTATCTTATGTTGCCAACTCCTCTTTTGCAAACTCTTACTCATACCCACTCTTTTTTACAAAATTGCAAGTTTTGAAGAACATGCATGAGTGTTAAATTTTTATTTTCAAAAGCTAATGCATGAAAATCTTTCTTTCCCTTTAGAAACTGCAAAATCAAGGAAAAATGGCTAGGGTTTTTACCTTTAGAATTTGGAGAAGAAGACACTTGCCCTAGGATTTTCCGGACCAAGCGATTAGAAAATGATCCTTGAAGATGTTAGGTTTCTCTCTCAAGAATCTCTCTTTTCTCTCTCTTTTTTTGCTAAGAAAATGTGAAGAAATGAAGTTTTGGGGTGTTTTATTAAAGAAGCGATCGGGTTAAAATTTTAGAAAAATCCGGGCCGAGTCAAATCTGCGGTCGCACCTGCGATCGCAGAATCAACATGCGGTCCGCATAATGGACCGTAGAATTGCTCCCAAAAATCACATGTTCTGTTATGATATGCAACAAGAATGCGGTCCGCATTCGTGTTCTTCGGTCGCATAATGCACCGCAGAATTGACCTTCAAAAATCCTTAAGAAATTATGCGATGTTTTTTTGGTCCGCATTTTCGTTATACAATCGCATATTGGACAGCATTTCGAACACCAATTTTGAAAAATATTATGTTACTCTCTGCGGTAGGAATGAGGGCTGCATAGCAGATCTGCGACCGCATTCTTGACCGCAGAAATGACATTTTCTGGAAAATTTTATTCTTTCAATTTTTAAAGCTTAGATCACTACCAAGGGTCCGAACCGTAGCGAGACCATGACACCACAAGCTACTAGGTTTTTAAGTACAAAATTTTTAAAGGGCCTTACCTATAGGAAGTGCTGAAACAATATATAAGACTTGTACCGGGCGTTAGAACCAAAATACGAGCCCGATACTATAGTCTTTTAATCAGTTTTCATTTTCATTTTCCTTAATAATTCAAAAAAATAATTTAACAAAAAATTCTTTTACTAAGGTTGTAGACCTTAGATTTCGACTCCGGGCATATACCCGAGTCCTATATTTTTTGTACGGACCTTCTGGAACAGTCCGAACTCGGATCTGGTCCAATAATGTTGACCAAAGTCAACTATAATCATATTAATATCAAAATTCTTCAATTTTTTCACAGAATTCACATATTTTAACATAAAAAAAATTCGGCTGCATGCCCGGACTGTGCACGTAAATTGAGGCAATATAAAATGAGGTTTTCAAGGCCTCTAAAGCACGGAACAGATGAGGAAAATAGGTGATGACCCTTTGGGTCGTCACAAAATCAAAGGCTTTCATGGGGTTAATTGAGTGTTTTGGGTAGAACATACGTTTTTTAAATTTTAGGGATTTGGACCTTGATTTGAGGTCCGATTTTAAAATAAATTATATATTTAAGTTCATGAGTGAATAGTAATCGGATTTTGGTTTGAACCTCGGATTTTGATCATGTGGACCTGCGGTTGATTTTTGACTTTTTGAAGAAAATAAAACTTTAGAAAATCTATTTACATACATTAAAATTGATTCATTTAGTATTTATTGACATAGTTAAGTAACTTATGGCTAAATATGAGTGAATTGGTGGTGGAATTAAGAGGTGAAATGGTAATTGAGGCTTGAATTGTGTTCGTGGAATCGAGGTAAGTGTTTTGTCTAACCTTAACTTGAGAGATTTGTAGTTGTGTTATTTGCTATGTGTTAATTGTGGAGTACGGTGTATAAGCATGGTGACGAGTATCTATAACATCGGTGTCAAGCATGCCCATGGGTCTAGTGTTGTAATTGTTGTGACTCCATTGAGATTTATTCATGCTTAATATATTGATTCCCATTGTTGGGTCCCTTGTCGGGATGTAATTGTTTGTGATATTGTCTCCCTTACCAGAATATATTGTTATGACATTGTCTCCCTCTTCGGGATTTTATTATTTACGATATTATTTCTATTGTCGGGATTGTTTTTGTTATACTCTTGTTCCCCTGATGAGATTCTTTTATGATTGATGTTGATTTGTAAATGGGGGCGGGTTGCACACCTGCAACGAGACATTTGAAATGGGAGTAAGTTGCACACTGCAACAAGATATATGAAATGGGAGCAGGTTGTACGCCTGCAACGAGGTATATGAAATAGGAGCGGGTTGCATGCCTGCAACGAGATATATGAAATGGGAGTCAGTTGCACACATGCAACTAAATATATGAAATGGGAGCGGGTTGCACGCATGCAACGAGAAAGAAATAAAAATGAATATTGTGTTTGTTTTCTTTATTATGGTTGGAAATACCTGCCTTTATTTTTCTGTTGTATATGATTTAACTGCACAAGTTTATTTAGTAGTTTGGTCCTAGCCTCGTCACTACTTCTCTGAGGTTAGGCTAGGCATTTACTAGCATATAGGGTCGATTGTGCTGATACTAGACTCTGCACTATGTGCAGATACTCACACCAGAGCATTTTGGACTGCAGTGAGGTTGTTGCCTTTAGTCTAAGAGGCAACCCAAGGTAGTCGTGCAGACGTCCGCGGGCCTTGGTGTCTCCTTCTATCTTCATATACTATTTCTTCTATATATTTTTGAAACAACTTCTATTTATCTTTTGGACCTTTATTTGTAGTACTTTTAGACAATATGTGAAATTGTGACACCAGATCTGGGTAGCTTTTAGTTATGAAATTGTGTTGGTAATATTTAAAACGTTACATTTCTTTTCTTTCGCTTATTTAAATCGGTTATTTGTATGATATTGTTCACTATTGTTAAAGGAGTAAAAATATATGAAAAAGGTTAAGTAATATGAACAATTGGCTTGCCTAGCTTCCATTAGTATGCGTTATTACAATCCCCGTGGGTGAACAATCCAGATCGTGATAAGTTGGTATTAGAGCTGTAGGTTACTTAGGTCTCACAATTCATGAACAAGCTTAGTAGAGTATGAGAGATCGGTACAGAGACATATGTATTTATCCCCCAGAGGCTCGTTTCTCAATGCTAATTGAATTTCTACTATGTTATTTCGCAGATGGAGAGAACACGCGCTTCCTCATCCACTAATCAGCAGCCCGAGCCCCCAACAGCAACTCCCACGAGGGGTAGAGGGCAAGGCTGAGGTAGGGGCATAGCTCAGTCATAGCACAACACTAGCGGCGGAGCCTCAAGTTGAGTTTGATGATGAGGTTCCGACCCAGGCAGCTCCGGTGAGCTCAGGCCCTAGAGGGGTTCATTGCTACCCAAGTACTCCAGGATGCTCTGGTCCGTCTAGTGGTCCTTATAGAGAGTGTCACCCGGCCAGACTTGCTTCCTGTACTACCAGCCGTCTCTCAGGCTGGAGGTGGAGCCCGAACTCCTGCTACCCATACTCCAGAGCAGATGGCTCCTTAGTTTCAGACTCCAGCAGCTCAGCCAGTTAGAGTAGTTCAGCCGGGTGTGGTAGCTCAGACCAAAAATGGAGTAGCTATGTCTGCTGATGCCTTTAGAGATTAGACATAATTACCAAGCTCTTCATTATCACTTTCAGCGGTGCATGTTCTAAATATCCCTATGATTATTTAGACAAATGTCATGAGGTTCTCAGGAACAAGGGGATAGTGGAGACCAATGGGGTCGACTTTGCTACTTTTTACTTATCTGAATCCGCCAAGACTTGGTGGAGAGATTATTATTTGGATAGACCAGTTGGGTCACTAGCCTTAGCTTGGGATCAAATTTCTCAGCTATTTCTTGAGAAGTTTCTTCTTATCACTCAGAGAGAGATCTATTGGAGCCAGTTTGAGGATCTCCAATAGTGTTATATGATTGTTACTCAGTACGAGAACAGATGTATTGACTTGGCCCATCATGCTCTTCTTATACTTCCTACTGAGAGAGAGAGAGAGAGAGAGAGAGAGAGAGAGAGAGAGAGAGAGAGAGAGAGAGAGAGAGAAGGTTCATTAAGGGACTCATTCAGCCTATTTGACTTCAGATGGCTAAGGAGACAGGGAGTGAGATTTCCTTTCAAGATGTGATCAATGTGGTTAGGTTGGTTGAGATGGTTCCATCACAGAGGGTGGTGGTCAGGGGTCTGACAAGAGGCCTCGTTATTCAGGCAGGTTTAGTGGTACCTCGTCTAGAGGCAGGAATAATTTTGGTAGAGGACATCCTCCTAGGCCTTTTCAGTTAGCACTTTAGACTTTTTATAGTGCCCCAGGTGGTCATGGTCCTCATATTCAGTATTTTGATCAACAATCCTATAGTGCATTACCAACTCCTATCAGTGCACCTCCGCTCCAAAACTTTTAAGGTCGTCAATTCTAGCAGTAGAAGGCTTGTTTTACTTGTGGCGACATGAGGCATTTTCTAGATTTTGTCCTCGATCACGGAGCAGTTCTCAACACCAAGGTTCCCGTGCTATAATTCAGGAATCGAGTGTTCCATAGCCCGTCCACCTAGCTAGAGGTAGGGGTAGATGTGCTAGAGGTGGAGGTAGAGGTATTAGAGGTGGAGCTCATGTTGCTAGAGGTGGAGGCCAGTCAGTAGGAGGTTGTCCCAGAGATGTAATTCAAAGTGGTGGGGCCCAGCCCCGATGTTATGCTCTTCTAGCCACGCTCTAGGCTGAGGCTTCCGATGTAGTTATGATAGGTATTGTTCTGATTGTAGTAGATATACTTCAGTTCTATTTGATCTAGAATCTACATACTCATATGTGTCATCTTATTTTCCAACGTATCTGGTTATGCCTAGTGATTCTTTGAGTGCTCCAATATATGTGTCTACACTAGTGGGTGATTTTATTATGGTAGATCGTGTCCATCATTCATGTGTAGTAGTGATTGGGGGTCTCGAGTAGATTTGTTACTGTTGGACATGGTTGATTTTGATGTTATATTGGGGATGTACTAGTTATCACCTTACCACACTATCTTGGACTGTCGTGCCAAGACTGTGACCTTAGCATTGTCGGGGTTTTCTCGTTTAGAGTGCAGAGGGACTTCTGGTCATTCTACCCATAGTATTATCTCACATATGAAGGCTCGACATATGGTCTAGAAGGGATGTTTGGCCTATTTGGCATATGTTCGTGATTCTAGTGCTGAGGTTCCTTCTATGGATTCTATGGCTATTGTTCGTGAGTTTCCTAAGGTATTTCCTTCAAACCTGTCAGGTATGCCACTCGATAGGGATATTTACTTCTATATTGATTTGGCTCCAGGCACTCAGTCCATGTCTATTCCGCCGTATCATATGGCCCCACCTGAGTTGAAGGAATCGAAGGAGCAGTTGCAAGACTTGCTTGATAAAGGCTTCATTAGACCTAGTGTCTCGCATTGGGGTGCACCGGTGTTATTTGTTAAGAAGAAGGATGGATCTATAAGAATGTGTATAGATTACTGGAAGTTGAACAAGGTTACAATCAAGAATAAGTATCCATTACCGAGGATTGATGATTTGTTTGATCAGCTTCAGGGTGCCAAGGTATTTTTTAAAGATTGACTTGAGATTTGTCTACCATCACTTTAGGATTAGGGCATCTAATGTCCCTAAGATAGATTTCCGCACTCGATATGGGCATTATGAGTTCTTGGTGATGTTATTCGGGTCGACAAATGCCCAATAACTTTTATGGATTTGATGGACCGAGTGTTCAAGACTTACTCGGACTCATTCGTGATAGATTTCAATGATGTTATTTTGATTTATTCCCGTACCCGGGAGGAGCCTGAGCAACAGTTGATAGTTGTTCTTCAGACTTTGAGAGATAGTCAGTTGTATGCTAAGTTTTTGAAGTGCGAGTTTTAGTTGGGATCAGTTTCTTTCTTGGGTCATGTTGTTTTAGCAAATGGTAATCACGTAGATCCAAAGAAAGATAGAGGCATTAAAGGACTGTCCTATACCCACATCATCTACAGAGATCCGGAGTTTTTCGGGTTTGGCAGGCTATTATCGTCGGTTTGTGGAGGGGTTTTCATCTATTGCAGGCTCGATGACCAGGTTGACCAAGAAGGGTGCCCATTTCAGGTGGCCGTACGAGTGTGAGGCGAGTTTTCAGAATCTCAAGACAGCTTTGACTATGATGTCGTTGTTAGTTTTGCCCACATATTCAGGGCCATATATAGCTTATTGTGATGTATCTCGTATTGGACTTGGTGTGGCGTTGATGTAGGATGGCGGGGTCATTGCTTATGTTTTGCGTCAGTTGAAAATTCATGAGAAGACCTATCCGGTCCATGATTTGGAGTTAGCATCCATTGTCCACGCGTTAAAGATTTGGAGGTGTTCACGGATCACAAGAGTCTACAGTATTTGTTCAAGTAGAAAGAGCTAAATTTGAGGCAGAGAAGGTGGTTGGAGCTATTGAAAGACCTGATATCACCATCTTAAATCATCCGGGGAATGCCAATATGGTGGCCGATGCTTTGAGTATGAAGTCAACTAGTATGGGTAGTCTTGCGTATATTTCGATCGGCGAGAGAACGCTTGCTTTGAATGTTTAGGCTTTGGCCAATCAGTTTGAGAGGTTGGATGTTTCTGAGCCCAGTTGTGTATTAGCTTGCACAGTTGATTATTTTTGTTTATTAGGGTGTATCCGAGATTAGCAATATGATGATCCTCATTTGTGTGTCCATAGGGACACGGTAATGCATGATGGTGCCAAGTAGGTTACTTTAGGAGATGATGGGGTTTCGAAGCTATAGGGTCGAGCTTGTGTGCCTAATGTGGATGGACTCTAAGAGTTGATTTTAGAGTAGGCCCATATTTCCCGATCCTCTATTCATCTAGGCACCGCTAAGATGTATCAGGATTTGCGACAATATTATTAGTGGAGGAGGATGAAGAAGGATATTGTTGTGTATGTGGCTCGGTGTTTGAATTATCAGCAAGTAAAGTTCGAGCATTAGAGACCTGGTGGTTTGTTATAGAGGATTGAGCTTTCCGAGTGGAAGTGGGAGCATATCACTATGTACTTTATTGTTAGAATCCCATAGACTTAGAGGAAGTTCGAAATAGTGTGGGTTATTGTTGATAGGCTGACTAACTCGGCACATTTCATTCATGTAGTAGTCTCTCATTCTTCTAAGAGGTTAGTTGAGATCTATATCTGGGAGATTGTTCGTCTTCATGGTGTGACCGTGTCTATCATTTCAGACCGAGGTACGCAGTTTACCTCAAATTTGTAGAGATCAATTCAGTGTAAGTTGGGCATGAGGGTCGAGTTGAGTACAACATTTCATTCTCAGATGGACGGGCAGTCCGAGCAGAATATTCAGATTTTGGAGGATATGATCTGATCTTGTGTTATTGAGTTTGGAAGCTTGTGGGATCAACCTTTAGCGGAGTTTGCCTACAACAATAACTACTAGTTGAGTATCTAGATAGATCCTTATGAGGATTTATATGGTAGGCGGTTTCGGTCATTGGTTGGATGGTTTGAGTCGAGAGAGGCTCGGTTGTTGGGTACAAATCTTGTACATAATGCCATGGACATGGTCAACATCATTCAGGATAGGCTTCATATGGCTCAGTCCAGGCAAAAGAGTTATGCCGACCGTAAGGTTCGTGATGTGGCATTCATGGTTGGCGAGAGAGTATTGTTTTGGGTGTCTCCTATGAAGGTCGTAATGAGATTTGGAAAGAAAGGAAAGCTTAGCCCTAGGTTCATTGGCCCGTTTGAGATTCTTGATCGTGTGGGAGAGGTGGCTTGCAGACTTATGTTGCCACCGTGTTTATCAGTCGTACATCTAGTTTTTCATGTGTCTATACTTCGAAAGTATCAGGACGATCCATCTAACGTGTTAGACTGTAGCACTGTCCAGTTGGATAAAGGCTTGTCATATGAGGAGGAATCTATCGCTATTCGAGACCGACAAGCGTTAGTTGAGATAAAAGAGTTTCCCTTATGTTCGTGTTCAGTGGAGAGGTTAGCCTGTTGAGGCATCGACCTAGAAGTCTGAGTCTGATATGCGGATCCATTATCCCTATCTTTTCTCTAACTCAAGTACTTTCATCTTATGAATGTTCGAGGACGAACGATTGTTTTAGAGGAGGGAATGTGATGACTCGAAAGGTCATCACTTGTTTTAGAAATAAATCATGTGTTCTGAGTCCTAAAAGCCTTTATTTTTCTCACCTTGATTTTGCGTCCCCAGTCCGGGCGTGTATCCGGAAAGCCATTATGTGAAAATCCGTGAGAAATGGTAAATTTTACTCTTAAAATGAACCTAAGTTGACTTCGGTCAATATTTTTGGTAAACGAACCTGGACCCATGATTCGACAGTCCCGTAGGATCTATCGGAAAATATAGGACTTGGGTGTATGCTCGGAATCGAATTTCGAGGTTCCAAGCCCGAGAAATAAATTTTAAAAAATAATTATTTTTCGGAATATATAGGAGTTTTTAGAAATAAAATATGTTTGAATTTGATAGTATCAGTCCCGTATTTTGGTTCTGGATCCCGGTACAAGTTTGAAATAATAATTTGGTTAAATCTGTAAAATTTTATAAATATCGGGATTGGTTTGGTATAAAATGGATTTAAAGTTGAGAAATTGGAATTTTGGATGTTCTTGGATGATTTCATGAATTTGGGATTCAATTCTTAGGTCTTGATATTATTTTGATGATTTTATTGCACGAGCAAGTCCGTATGATATTCTTAGGTTAGTGTGCATGTTTGATTTGGAGCCCCGGGGGCTCGAGTGTGTTTTGGATAGGACACGCATTGAAAGTTATACTTACTAAATTGTTGGCATGTTTGCGAAGCCTGGCTCACAAATGCAAGATCTCAAATGGGAATAAAACTTTGCAAAACCGAAAGAAGGTCTGGCAGGCCTGATCGCATATGCGATTATTTGGTCGGAAATATGGAGGACCCTAGTCTCAAATAAGACAACTACCTCGCAAATGCGAATCCCTAAGAAATATGGGGTGGTCGCAAATACGATAAAATCTTCGCAAATGCGAAGAGAACATTCTTCTGAAGTGTTCATATTTTTTAACCTTGGTCGTAATTGCGAGATCTACGACCTGTAAATTCATAACTTAGCCGAAAATCTTTTATTTTTAAATCCCTTTCAAAACTTAAACACCTATTGGCAATTTTTCAAAGACAATTAGTCTTCCAAATCGATTGTAAGTCATTTCTAACTTGTTTTTATTAATCTTTAACATCTTTTCTCATGATTTCAACTTAAAATCAAAAGTTTTCATGGTGGAAATTGAGTGTTTTCTGTAGAACTTAGATTTTTCAAATTTTGCGGATTTGGATCTCAATTTGAGTCCGATTTCAAAACAAATTATATATTTGAGTTCGTGGTTGAATGGGTAATCGGATTTTAGTTGGAACCTCGGGTTTATACCATGTGGGTCCGGGATCAATTTTTTACTTTTTGGGAAAAACTTTAGAAAATCTACATTTATGCATTAGAATTGATTCATCTAGCATTTATTGATATAGTTAAGTAACTTGTGGCTAGATACAAGTGAATTAGTAGTAGAATCGAGAGGTAAAGTTGTAATTGAGGCTTGAATTATGTTCGTGACATCGAGGTAAGTGTTTGGTCTAACCTTAACTTGAAGGATTAGGAGCTGTATCTTATTTGCTCTGTGTTAATTGTGGAGTATGATGTATAGGCATGGTAACGAGTATCTATACGTCAGTGTCAAGCATGCCCATGGGTCTAGTGTTGTAATTGTTGTGACTCCGTTATTCATGCTTAATATGTTGATCGCCATTGTTGGTTCCCATGCCTGGATATTTTTGTTTGTGATATTGTCTACCTTGCCGAGATATTATTGTTTATGATATTATTTCCCTTGCCGGAATTGTTGTTGTTATACTCTTGTTCCTTTGCAGGGATTCTTTTGTGATTGATGTTGATTTGTAAATGGGGGCGGGTTGCACGCCTGCAACGAGACATTTGAAATAGGAGTGGGTTGAACGCCAGCAACGAGATATATGAAATGAGAGCGAATTATACTCATGCAATGAGATATATGAAATGGGAGCAGGTTGCACGCCTGCAACGAGATATATGAAATGGGAGCGGGTTGCACGTCTGCAACGAGAAAGAAATAAAAGTGAATATTGTGTTTGTTTTCCTCATTATTGTTGGCAACTAAATTATGGTTTCTTTACATTTGTATTTTATTGTATTTGATACTCCTCGTAGCATGTCTTCCCATTCCCATCTTTAACTATAAATACCTGCATTTATTTTCCCGTTGTATATGATTTAACTGCACATGTTTATTTGATAGTTTCGGCGTAGCTTCGTCACTACTTCGCGGAGATTATGCTAGGCACTTACCAGCAGATAGGGTTGGTTGTGCTGATACTAAACTCTACATTATGTGCAGATACTGACACCGGAGCATTTGGACCGCATTGAGGTTGCTGCCTTCAGTCCAACAGGCGACCCGAGGTAGTCCTGCAGATGTCCCCGGGCCTTGGCGTCTCCCTATATCTTCATATATTGTTTCTTTTATGTATTTGTGAAACAACGCGTATTTATCTTTAGGACCTTTATGTGTAGTACTCTTAGATAGTCCGTAAAATTGTGGCACCGGATCTGGGTAGCTTTTAGTTATGGAATTGTGTTGGTAATATTTTAATCGTAACATTTTTTTTCTTCCGCTTATTGAATTCCATTGTTTATATTATATTGTTAACTATTGTTAAAGGATTATAAATATATGAAAAGGTTAAGTAATTAGAACGATTGGCTTGCTTAACTTCCATTAGTTGGCTCCATCACGATCCCCGATGGTGGAAAATTTGGGTCATGACAACTTGTGAGGGGAGAAAATAATATACTTTTGTATATAACGTATATTAAATTGATATATATATATATATATATATATATATATAACCTTGTTCTCATAAGAAATAGTTCAGCTATTAACTGGAGGCACCCAATAAATATTTTGCTAAACCAACTGTGATGTAAACCAACTTATCAAGATAAATTATCTTGAATAGAAAATATGAAAATTCTGCTCGAAATTAAATTATTGAGGAAGTTATCTCGCAAACACCCGAGTTAATAATAATTGCACATGTGACCATCTCATAGATGCATCTTATGTGGTATGCATGGCAAATGAATGGTCCTATATTCACTTTTGATATTTTCAGCATTCATGGGATTCTATCTCAATTTTAGTTGGTCTATTAATTAATAAGAACAAACAATGTAAGAGAATTCATACAGAACTTTCTAGTTCTTTAATATTTACCCATGTGAATTCTCTTTTATTTTTGCATATCATACATAAATTAAAATGGCTAAATCAATTATGCCAACTGGATAAATTATCAATATAGATAAACTTCAAGTTTATACTATAAAGTGTGCAATTATCAATATACTTCATGTTTATTATGATGTGAGTTTCTATATCAATAAACTTCTACTTTATTATGACATTCTTTTATTCATGTAGCACAAATTGAAGAATAAAGTGGGTAGCTTTTCACATATATATTATCCAGCAATAAATTATAGTAATAGAAGTGTGATGACCCAAAGGATCATCACCTGTTTTCTCTATCCCATGCTTCCAAGACCTTGAAAACCTCATTTTTACTTGCCTTGATTTTCATGTGCAATCCGGGCGCATAACCGGAAAGCTTAAATATGAATTCTGTGTAAACATTGATGAATTTTGATATTAATATGATTAAAGTTGACTTTGGTCAACATTTTGGGTATACGGATCCGGACCCATAGTTTGACGGTCCCAGAGGGTTTGTAGAAAAATATAGGACTCCGGCATATGCCTGAAATCGAAATCTGAGGTCCCAAGCCCGAGAAATAAATTTTAAAAATAAATTTTTTTTCTAAAATTTATGTGGAAATGTGAAATGAAAACGGATCAGAAAGTATTGGTATCGGGCCCGTATTTCGATTTCAGCATCCGGTACAGGTCTTATATGTGGTTTAAGCGCTTCCTGTGAAATTTGATTGAAATTGGACGTCGTTTGACGTGTTTCGGACCTAAATATTTAAAAATGAAAGTTTATGAAGTTTGATGAAAAAGTGATGATTTTGAGGTTTGATTCCTCGTTTATGATGTTATTTTGGCGACTTAATCGCACGCTTAAGTTCGTAAGATGCTGTTAAGTTAGTGTGCATTTTATTAGGAGCCTCGAGGGCTCACGAGTGATTCGGATGTGTTTCAGGATGATTTTAGACTTGGAAAAGCTGCATAAATTGATGTCTTCTGGTGTCCAGTGAATTATGCTATGCGATCGCATAGGTATGTACGTGATCACATAGAGTAATTTCAGGGGGTTCAATTTAGTTCTATGCGATCACATAGTGTCTCCCACGATCACATAGTGTTAAGTTGAGAGGTCCTCATATATTCCCCCCTATACGATCGCACAGTGCTATCCGCGATCGTGATGCCCAACCTAATCCTTCTATGTGATTGCATTTCTCTGTTCGTGATCGCAATTACCATTATCCCCTCATTCTATGCGATCATATCACATTCTTCATGATCGCATAAATCATTTTTCACCCAGTTAAATTTTAAACTTCAGAACAATGGCATTACGGGATTCATTACAAATTTCACAAAAATATTTCTTCTCCAAGCTCTTAGGCGACCATTGAAGCGATTCTTCACCAAAATCTCTTGGTTTTGAAATCCTTAACTTATTGTCTTCCATGTCCTTCAACATCTATTGAAATCCTAGGCCTAAAACATGTGATTTAAGGTAGAAAATTGGGTATTTGGGTAGAGTTAGGGCTTTTTTTTATTTTTCTTGATTTAGACCTTGTTTTGGGGTCGAATTTAAAAAACAAATTATATATTCGGGCTCGGGGGTGAATGGGGAATTTGATTTTGGTCCGAACCTTGTGTTTTGACCAAGCGGGCCCGGAGTCGATTTTTGAGTTTTTGGGAAATATGATGGAAAAGCTATAATTAGGTATTGGGTTCGTATTGTTTTGCATTTTTTGATGTATTGAAATCATTTATGTATAGATACAGTTGAATTGGAGCCGAATTCAAAAGCAAAGGCGGTTATTGAGGATTGAATTGGCCGTGGAAGATAGTGTGTGTGTTTGGTCTAACTTTGACTTGAGGTAATAGGAGTAGAGTCTTATATTATAATTGCTAATTGTCTAGTACGGTGTATAGGCATGGTGACGAGTATCTATACACTGGTGTCGAGCATGACCGCGAGTCCTGAATTGCTAAATTATCGAATTCTTGATTGTTGTTTATGAGGACTTGGTAGGAAATCTTTAACACTGAGCTAGTTTGTTGAGACTGAGTATTGATTTAATTGTTTTAAGTAGACATTGAATAAGTTTAGTTATAGCTGGATCTCCCTTGATAGTTTAATCTATATTATCTTGTTCCCTTGCCAAGATAGTATACTATAACATCTTTCTCCCTTGCCGGGATTATTTTGTGTATTGTGTTGAAAGAAATGGGATCGTGTGGCATGCTGACCACGAGATATTATGAAATGGGAGCGAGTGGTATGATTACCACATGATATTATGAAATGGGATCGAGTGGTACGCCTACCACGTGATATTATAAAATGGGATCGAGTGGTACGCCTACCACGTGATATTATGAAATGAGGTCGAGTGGTATGCCTACCATGTGATACTATGAAATGGGATCAAGTGGCATACCTACCACGTGATATTATGAGAAGTGGGATCGATTTGCACGCCTACAATGAGAGGAAATTGAAACAAGTGAAAGTGGTTTGTTTTCCCTTATTCTGTGTTAGAAGAAACCGAATATAGTTTCTTTTGTTATTCCTGATACTCCGTTTTATCTGCTACACCAAAAGCATGTTCCCCTCCCAGTTTTAATTGTTTACTTTTCACTATTATTTTTGTTGTACTTGTATATATATCTACATAGGTTTATCTGGTAGTCTGGTCTAGCCTCGTCGCTACTTCGCCGAGGTTAAGCCAGGCACTTACCAGCACTTGGGGTCGATTGTGTTGATGCTACACTCTGTGTATCGTTTTGCACAGATCCAGGTGTTGGAGCAACATTTGAGTAGCAGTAGCATTCTGGAGCAAACTATCAATCTAGGGACATTCGAGGTAGCCTTGCTGATGTCTGCAGGCCTAGAGTCCCTTTCTATTTTATTTAGATTGTTATCATTTGTACCAAACCAGACAGTCTTATGTTTCATTCAAACCTTGTATTTAGTATTCTCTAAACGTTCGTGAGTATTGTGACACCGGTCTTGGATAGACGATTTTGTTAAACTTCCGCATTTCTTCCCGTTAATATTATTTGAGACTTTGCTTATTTATTAAATGTTTTTATTGTTACTAATATTTTCAAGGTTCGCTAAAAGAGGTAGTTGATAATTGGCTTGCCTAGCTCCTATTAGTAGGCGCCATCACAACTCCCGAGGGTGGTAAATCTGGGTCGTGACAAGTTGGTATCAGAGCACTAGGTTACATAGGTCTCACAACTAACAGATAAACTCGGTAGAGTCTGAGGGATCCGTACAGATATGTCTGTATTTATCCCTAGAGGCTACAAAGTTACAAAAAAATTCACTTTTGTTCTTTCTTGTCATACGATTCTATTTCTTAAATACTGCTTGTCTCTCTACTCTGTTCTTTCGCAGATGGCAAGAACACGTGCTTCCTCTTCTACCGCACATCATCCCAAG